>JAMKCH010014575.1:0-72022 GCA_023653785.1 Ophioderma brevispina
ATTTGAGGGCTCAAATTTTTTTTGGTCGGCCAATATTAATTTTACACAGTACTCTATGGGCTTACAAAATCATGTTTTTAACTCTCACAGCAAAACAGATTGAAATATCGGTGCAAAACTTTACAGATGGGGTTTTGGGGTGAAGGCCAATCTATCAAGATGAAAACTTCCTATCCTTAAATCGGGCCATCCCCCTTTAATGATTTGGTTAGATGCCCGAACGTAAGCCTGAATGAATGCCCGCCCATCAGAACAGCGCAATAGCATAGGCATTACACAACATTTTGTTGTTCGGGCCAAATAATTGCATCCACTCTTATCACTGTTCATTGAGGTGAAAGACTTCTTCCATCAATTGTGGTGATTGCTGATTTTGATGTTATACGTGATGAGGAATAGAGACTCATTTTGGTGTAGAAACAAAATTTACGCTGCCTACATGATCTTGATTCTTTTCTGTCTTTGTACAATTAATTTGGTGCCATCATTTTCATTTTTTAAATGATCAACATCCTAATCAACAACAATAATTGCATGAATGACAAAACTGGCACATTTTCACAAAATATAAAATTTCTTTAATTTGCTCTCAAATGATAGTCTAGGCCATTGGAAGAATAGAGATACATTTTACACATAAAAATAACATACTCAAAAACAGATAGGGACGTTAATAAGAGGTTAAAGACATCCAAGTAATTTGTAGGCTAAATTTTAAGTTTTCCATAACTTTAATCAACAAATGTGTATATTACATGCATGGATACCATAGACTCGTACTTATTGATATTAAAACCACAACGGTCACAGACCGGTCAAACAGGGTGCATGCCGTGGGAAACATGCATACGACGTGAGTTTTCTTGTGTTAAATGCCATTTCCGTCATCTGCTGAATTAGTGTCGCCGGCGACATTAATTATAAAATCGTTCTGTTTACCCATAAGGACGCTGATTTGGTCTTAATCATTTCAGGTGAGGGCTAATGTATATAAAAGCTTTACAACAATGCAAAAATATAGATTTTTAAAAATCTTGAGGGCGCACTAAGTCTAACATGCCATTTTTGTTGTTTACTGCATAGAGCCATACCATCAAAAGTTGCGACACAGATCATTTAGTTGACATATGCTTAATAACGGTAAGTGCAATCAAGCATGCCGCATACCGGGATATGTGTACTGGCTATAGGAAATGGCAGGAAAGCAGAAAAAGACATGTCCATAGCGAGTTAGCAATAAATGCTTTTCGCCGTGTTGACAGTAGAAAATTGCTCATACACTAAACTGATCATCATCCCACCACTCGCACAATCAAGTTTGGTACCACCATAAACCTTGTATTTTTTCAACACTTACTACAACCTAGATCTAAAAAGAAAGACCTCAGAAATATAATTTGTTCCCCATAAACCTTGTATTTTTTCAAACACACACACCCCTGGAGTATATTTTAGTGACTGGGTAATAGATTCTCTGAGGGGTTTTTGTTTCAAATCAGAAGCTAGCTGTTTTAATCCTATGGGATTGTTTCGAAGGGGCAGTGGCCAACGATTTCAAACAAAAACAGAAGAGATGCTTAACATTTCCTCTGAGATGTTCAGTCAGCCAGCGTATATAGCTATTCCTACATGTGTCTCTTTTTGCATCTAGGTTGGCAGTATATATCACATACTGACCCTACAATCTTGGAAAAAAATTGTGGCGAACACTTGATTTCTAACATGCTCACCCGGGCCAGAGTTAAGGGCCTACAAAGCCCCTGTTATCACTCAATTGAAAGTCCCAACCTTCCACTTCAACTTACCCTTCCCCAACCCCCTTCAATCAATGTTGGGGGAATTGGCAAGACTGCTGATGACGATACCCCATTCAAACATTGGTTGGGGAGATGGGGGAACAGTTTTCAGAAAATCATTAAAAGTGTTCCAACATTTTTTTCCGAGATTGTAGATCGCAAAAGAGAGACATCAGAAATATCGTTTGTTCCGTAGATGACTGATATTTTGGTCATTTGACACAGATCTTATTAGCTATATCAATTTGCAAGAAAAAAATCAGTGTTCAAAAGAAGAATCTACCCCCAAAGATCAGTGAATTTCTGTATTCATGTTCAGGGACCCCTCTGCTGACACTGCTGGAAAAAATGGGTCAATCCAGCAATAACATTTCCTTATGTTGTATTACTTAGTACTGCACATTTGGAAAGGAAGCTCTTGGCAAAAGAGGTCTTCTACCTTTCGGATTAGCGGCCATCTTGCCGGGAATGGCAAAGTCCATTCCAAATTTCTGGAGACTTTCTAAATCTAAAGAACGACATGCATGTTGGATATGTATGCATAAAAGTATGGGCAGGGCCACCGAGAGAAATTGCGGGCCCGGGGGGAACATTAGAGTTATGGGCCCTCTTTTACCAACTTCGTTTTCCAGTTAACCCCATGGGGGGGTGAAATTGCAGTGGCTGGGAAGCGGCCATGACTCGACGCGGGGGGTGTGGGAGCTGTATAATGAAGTTGATCGATGCAACTTAATGGGTGTTTTTGTTTGAATTATTAATAATTTGTTTATGGTCTCCAGGGGGTGGGGCGAAGCGTGAAAGCCTTGCTATGTTCACTTTCCAAAACACATTTTCTCATGAAAATTTGATAGAAAACAAATATAAATTTGTGTTTCACTTTTAATGATAGAGGTATGATAACGGTTTTTAAAAAGTAAATATATAGCTGATGGTTTTAGTTCTGTTTCAAATAATAATATTAAAAAAGTTCATGGAGAGTTCATATATGAAGCGGCCTGGGGTGGGTGCAGGCACGAAGCGCAGAACCCTTGCAATATTTACTTTCCAAAACACATTTTCTCATCACAATTTGAAATTGGTATGTAGTCCACTTTATAATTCATGACCAACCGTTTTTTTAAACAAAATCTTAAATGTTTTTGTGTAATTTCTCAAACCAAGAGAGGCCCTGCACTAAATTTATTAACCGCGCGTAGTGCGAAAAAAAGGAAATTTCATAGATTATAGAGTATTTTTTCAACGTAAGTAGGTATTAATGTCCCAGGAGGGGCAAACGGGCCTCCTGTATCCGCCAATGTTCTCTTGTTCCCTCTCTCTCTTTCAATCCACATCTCTCACTTTCTCTCCCTCTGACTTTTGTCACAACCGCAAGGGCTGAACTTTTATTTTTTACGGGCCCCCTAGGACCCCGGGGTCAATTACCCCCTTTGACCCCCCCCCTCAGCGGTACTGAGTATGGGTCACACTTTGAATAGCACAAGTACTTTGAGGTCGGGTATTAAATTGATGTGAATGATGAATACTACGGGAACTAACACCTTTTGTTATAGGTTATGCATGAGTGAGGTGAAAGACCTCTATAAGCAATGCTATCAGTCCAGTGTAGTTTACCAAGTATTTCCTGTTATTTCTTTTTATATAACTCATACATAGATTCTAGTCATTTAATTGGTTTATTTGTGCCACGTGACTATTCAATAGAGTTACCATCATCTCAATGGTCTACAAAATTAACTATTAACGCGTTGATAGTTTTACTATCACATGCCTCTATTTCCACCCGCACGATTTGTGTTAAACATGCCATGCGTGTACAGTATGAGCGACAATACGAAGTCTGATGAAGAGGTTGTTAGCACGTAATTTCGTACTTTCATCTCCCGTTCGCTACGACTGTACAACGCCATAGCAATGTATGGAACTGTGCCAATCCGAACCAGTGACTACGATGATGAAAAAGTTTTCCTTGCAGACGATAACATGGCGTCCACGAAGCAACTCCTCGATTTGCGCTAGTAAATGAATCAGATCTTGTGGATTTAATTGACGAGGCCGATTAAAAAAACACAAAGCGTCAAATAAAATACGCTGTCAAGATTCTGTCAGACTATGCTGTAGCCACGGGGAGCAGCCTGTCTTATTTGAGGCTGCTTTTGAACTTATTACTGTTGGAGAAAAGATTGATGTCGGCATTACATGTTGAAATTTATAATCGGATTTTGAATTAAACTGGATTCTGGAACTTTGATTCTTTGAACCTTGAACTCTACTTGAATGCCTGGAAAAATATCACCTCGTAAATTATGGTCTACAAAAGGTAAGTACGCTTTTGCTTTCTTTGAAAAATCATGGAACTTGTCATTCTTTTCATAGGCCTAGCCTAGGCCCTGTAGATCCAGGCCTAGGCTAGATATGCTATATAATTATTAAATGACCAGAATCTATTGTATGAGTTATATAAAACAAATATTAACTGCCTTGTATTCGTGTGATGGTAAAAATATGATCACTCGGTGAAAGATGGATTGTTCCATTTCACTCGCCTGCGGCTCGAGAAATGGAACAATCCATCTTTCACCTTGTGATCATATTTTTACCATCACACTCATAGTCAGTTAATATTTGTATATTATTACACCCGGTTATTACACATCTACCAATGATATGACTATGTGTTTCAAGTTAGAGGTTAATGGTGTTCAGTTTGATGACAAACCAAGACACAAACCCAGGCCGTAGCCAGGATTTTTTCTGTGGGGGTGCGGATTTTTCCAAAAGTGTACCTTTTTCCCAAAATGTTTACCTTTTCACAATAGAGGGGGAGTAAATTTGGCAAAAGTGGACCTTTTTCCCCAAATATTGCCCCTTTTTGACAAAAAAGGCCTAAAACCCCTATTTTTTCCTAGCTCGCTTCACTTGCACACATCATTTTTGTGGACCTTTTTGGAATTTTGGAGATTGGGTGGGTACATCGCACCCCCCTGGCTACTGCCCTGTACAAACCCCACGGGGGTGTGCCATTATGAGTCTTGTCAAACTGACACAAGTGCATTGATTTTTGCCAATGCACGAGAAACTAAAAATATGCAGACATTAACCTAATTCATATACATTATTACAGCAGATATCTGTACACATAAATCTGAATGCATCATGAAATCCAATGCAGTAATGTTTCTAACAAAAAGATGAACACACCGACTCATAAAATGAATCAATTGAATGATATGTGTAAACATTCTAAGCACACTGCGTATGCTCATTAACATACACGTTGTGCAATGACAAATATCAATGCATGATTTTTGTCCAATCATATGTCTTCTCTCATAACAAATGTTTATGAGACTTCTAAAGAATTGTGGTTTACATTTTGGATATTATATGCTAATTGTACAAGATAGCAACACCTAAAATTAATTTATGAACTCAATATGCACAACAGCATGTAATTGCATGCCACAATTGATGGGGGAAAGACTCTAATTTTGATATTGACATAGGTATAAGGTGGGTGATCCAATTGACACTTTTGTCCCCCCAACTTTACTCCATCAACATAGAGTTTTTGATAACAGAAGAAAGTTCTTATTTTTCTCATTAATACCCCAAGAACTGGGAAATTCTTTCTTTCATGGCATGAACAAAAATTAACCCAAGTGTGGTCATTTTCATGCTTTGAGGTGTCCGATATACGCGATAATATTGGATCCTACGCATGATCATGATAAAAATTGGATGATTTGCGCCCAATATTTATTGGTCTCACTATGAGCTTTAAAATATTGGGCTTGACTGCATCTCGCCCAATATTTTTGCAACTCATAGCTCGACCAATAAATTTGGGCTGAAATCAATCCAATTTTATTACAAACATGGCGATCTCTGCATCAGATTACAGCATTGTCTATAGCTTTCACAATGATCGCCATAGCGTGTAGACATCTTAATATGTAGCGGTCCAAAGATGTAGCCGAGACTAATACTTTAATTACCGTAGGTCAATTGTCGGGTCGGGTAAACTGATTAGCAGAGGGCAACCAAAACAAGGGAAAACAAGCAAAAATCATGGCGACCAAGACTACAAATTCTTGATTTTGTAGCTTAAATGAGGAAAAACCTCAACAGTAAAGAAAGTGCTGCAATGCGGAGAAGTACTGAGACTAGCTTCGCAAGCTTTTGACAGTATTTAGAGATCAAAAGGAGAGAATAATGACTTGGAAGAGTTGGCTTGCTGACAAGCAAGTTGGAAGGTAAATTTGGAAGGCAAGTCTTTTCAGTCCATGACTGAGTTACGGTACTTTTTCTTGTATTCAAGTTAGATTCTCAAAGCATAATAACGATAAAATTGAATGGATTCTTTCGCACGATACACAAGATATCTTTGTGTATCATGCTCAATCCATCCAACTTTATAGCAAATTTTGTAAATAGGTGTTTTGGGTGAGGGAGAAAAAAATTGACCATGATCAAGTCACCTATATACCTTTCATATGCAATGTAATCGCAAAATCTTGACTATAAATTCTAAATGTGTAATATGTTATATCAAGCAACATTTTCTCATTCCAGATTTGGAATTGGAGAGGTCATCTATGGGCTATGGGACCACCAATCTCCAAATTGCCAAAATCAGAATTGCAGTTTGCAGTCTGTATGGCTATGTACCTATTTTGATTCAATTAGAATGTGTTGCTACATTGAATCAGGCTTGGCCACCGTCAGCTTGCTCCACTCAGGCAAGTGGGAATAGTGCCCTCACTCTCTCCTGTGTGTTTGATCCAGGGGAGGGTGGGGGCAGGACACGATCTGCTCGATTTGGGCATTTGGATTTGCAAATGGTAATTTATGGAACTCTTACGTGCATTTTCTATGGCAGCCTCGGACCCAGTGACATTACCAAATCACCTCTTAAGCCTTAGTTCAATAAATCTTAGTAATGTCATGATAATTTGGGAATAAATTATTGACTTCAAAATCTGTCGGGTTAGTAGATTAACCCTGTTGCAAATAATTTTCCAATAACGGTCATTTTAGATTTAAATATTTGTGACCAGGCCTAGCCTTTAGTCAATCCTGTGTGTAACCGTTCAATATGCATAAGATCGCCCTCCTACCATTAAGTCTTTGAAAGAGACTAGCACTCGGGTTACGACAGGGTAAATGAGAAAAATAGCAGCTTTCTCCTGATACCAAAATGTTGACCACTTCCGGTAAAATCTGGGGTCTCTGGGGACGAGGCTATTAGCGATCAGACCATAGACCTTTAAGTCATGTCTCCAACCATGTCTTCTTCTAAAGAATGCATGCCACTATATTTGACATGTTACATCAAAAAGTGTATCTTGTCTACATTTTTGATAAAAGTGAGATTTTATCATTATCGTGAAGGATGCAAAACAGGTTTTCCGATGATACCTTACTTTTGAACACTGAAGTTATGCTTTGGAAGATATATATATATTCTTACTATTTTACAAGACATTTTTGTTTAACACCGAGCTTGGCCAAATGATGTACCTCGCATCTTGATGCGATGCATCACATATGATTTATTTATGTGGAAGCATGTTGGCCAGGATACTTGCACCAGAATACAGAGACAGACGCACACATTTCGCTTGTGGATTTTTCCATTTTCTTCTGCGATATGTCAGGTCAGGTTTCCTTTTGAGGGCCTGCTACTGGTATCCTGGTAACCAGTACTACCTGTCCCAGGGCCGAGTTGTCAGCGGCTAAACCGTCACCCCCCATCGGATGTTTAAGGAAATATGATGAGAAGGGTAGCTGGTCATCCTGGTAGAATGAAAAAGAACATCTACCTACAAATGGTGTCCATCCAGCACATGCTGCCTTGCATGATGGGCGTGGTTGCCCAAAGGCTAGGCCCACCGTCGAAAACTGTGGATTGACGTCAGGAAGGGCATCCGGTCAATTATCTTTTGCTCCAATAAATCCTCACACAGCAGTTTATTTTGTAAGTGTGAGGTGTATCCACCCCCGTTAGCGGGGGACAAAACCGGATTAAAACTTTGGTTTAACTAACTAATTAACTTATGCGATAAACAAACTTTTGTTTTGTTTTTGGCCTAAATTTTTTTAAATGATACTCCGTACAGCCATATATATGTGATGGATCCTGGTGCACATGCCGTCAGTACTCACTAATGAGCTGAGACGAATATAAATAACAGGAGATTCGAAGCAAATAATCTAAGGTTGTTTGCAGAGTGCAGAGTTTCTGTTACAGTATTATTATGTTAATTCAACGATTCACCTGACTGATCAAGAAGAGCAAGTAAATTATTCAAACATTTCGATGTATAACCCTAAGATTTGAATTTGGCGGGCTATTTTGAAATCAATGAGGCTCCACACGTGCGTTGGTATTTGTCAAAACGCCTTGAACACAGTTTAGTACTCATGACTTTTGCATATAAGCATGGAATAACTTTTAAAAGACCCCACTTTTGTACACTCATTGGTCGACTATAAGGTTTAGAATTTGCTCAAACTTCAATGTATTATTGACATTCTTGGATATCTTCAAAATTATACTGATATAATTAAAATGTTATTTTCTCTTTCATATCACAAGAATTGAACAAAAGTTGGACCAGTTTATTCTCAAACTCAGATTTTTAACAGAATAGGCATCTTAATTGGACATATTTGAATTTTGACTTATGTCTCAGAGTGAAATGATATTGAGGACATGGTCAAACCCATAAAATGTTAAGTGAGACGGTTCCTCATGATATTAGTGTTCAGGTTAGGTCATGAATGAGTTTGAAGCACAAAATTGCGGTTAATAAAAAGTGGCTGATTTGCAGGATACCTTGCTCAAAGAAGAAACTACAGGTGCTCACAGCGCCACAGTGCGGCCCAAGTCAGTGCAAGCCGAAACAGACCTGGGGTCGATACGCTCGAAAGCTTGTTAACAATGTGACTACAGCTTGCTTCCGATCTCCTATGTTAGGTATTATCGGTCTCAGCTATGAGCTAGTAAAATCTCAATTCCCTTGGAACAGTTCAGTAGGCTTCATTCACAAATTGGTATTTAGGAAACTACACCCCCTGGTTTTGGGGTATGATATATGATACCAGATCACACAAGGTCATCATGTCAATGTATGTTAAAAGTACAACCCACTGAACTGTGTCCTGGGTGGATGAGGCTATTGTAACTCATAGTGATGCAGGTGGCCTCGACAGGACTGGGCCTGATTGAATGCTTTTAGAACCAGCACACAAATTTGAAAAATACTGGAAGTTCTTCAATTGCCCATTTCAAAGGTCTAGGAACCATTAAAACGTCGTTAGTATTTTATTGCTTTTAAAATGTCAACATGTACCAGCTGATTTATGTTCGAGAAAAAAACCAGCCCTTGAATGTCTCTAGTGAAAACCCTGGGGGCTCTGGAGGAGGAATATCAGTTGGTGGGATCATCCTTTCATTCGTTCAGGAAGGCACGGACTTTCCCTGCCTCAACCCCCAACGACTACATTAGTAATAATGTACCTACCTTGATATTGATGGGACGGCTGGGTAATGTATCTTGTGGTAGGTGGGTCGGTTTGGTTGATAGTGGAATGAACTTGAACAGCTTCTATAACCAAAACCGCTATAATTAATACCATCATAATGTTACGTAATACATATATGCATCAAAGCTCTTTGTGGTGCAATACCGGCGTTATACTGCTGTGTTACTAGCGCGTACCGCCCAAACACTGAACAATAAACAAAAATATTGGACATTCAGTCATGCAACCGTTCTAGCGAAAATGACCGTATCATAAGCTTTTTATTGCATACAAGGCGAACTCGTATTACGCGATGCGTAAAATATTGTCCCCGACGAAGTCACGATCATTAAAATGTGATAAATAAATGCAACTACAATGTATAAAGTCTACAATATGAACCCCACACGTCCCCCCCTCCCGACCACCCCACCCCACCCGACCTGACACCCAACCCCACCCCTCCCCAACCGACCTGACACCCCCCGCTCTCCTGAGAAACCCCACCCCTCCCCCTCTTGAGACACCCCCACCCTTCCCCTCCTCGGATACCACCCCCCTCCTCGAGATACCCCACCCTCCCCCTCCTCGAGTACCTCACCGCTCCCCTCCTCGATAACCCCACCCACCTCCTTCCCAAGCACACCCCAACCCCACCCCCTCTCCGACACCCCACCCCCTCTCCGACACCCCAACCTCCACCTGCATACCAATTATTGTTGCAGTGATTTTACAGCAATTATAATGGATATTTAATAGATCAATTGCAATCAAAAATGCCCCTTTCATCGGCCCAACAAGCAGGTTGACCCCAATACGATCACACCAAGATGTTATGGCAGAGTGGTTTTGACATAGCAAAAAGGAATTTTGTATATCCGATTTACCGTTTTTAGCGATTTATAGCCAGTATGGCATATTAATTAGCTCATTGGCATACCTGAGCGCATATATCACATACTTTCAAATGGCAAAAGAAGATGTGCACCATGATAAGCTTTCATGCAGGAATGTTTGCATTATCGATGTAACGTTTCAAAAATACAGCGAATTAAGCAGATTTTTGCATATAATTAGGCTCATTTGCATATGTAATTTGCCACGAAATATGCCCAAAATCCGAATTCAGGTCAAGAACTCTTAAACACACTTCCTTCCCCAATTACATTTAATTCTCACGCATTACAGAACTCCAGATAACGTGTTACAAGCCTTGCAGGAACATTTCATAAATGATGCAAATTAGATACTTATTAGCATATTTAGTGCCCAAAATCTAATCAGGTCGAGAAACTCATAAACCCGCTTCTTCCACCAAGTACAAACATTGTAGGTTTTATGGAACTCCAGATAAATGTACACAACATGGGTTACATTTTTACAACCGACGGACGAACGGACTGACGAATGGACGGACGCTGCTCATTTCATATCCCCGTGCCGAACTCGTTCGGCGGGGACAAGAATAAAAATATTAAAAGGCTGTGTATTGGTAGATAACAGAAAAGGTTGCCATGACAAGGAGAAAACATCACTCATCTTTGACCCTCCTGAATATACTGATATTGACTAGGCTTGGGCACATATCTCTGTATCAACCTCATACAATATCAATAATATCAAACTTTAGAATATTCACGAGCTAATGTTATTGGTTCAATCACAAGTTGAAAAGCATATTCCCTGGGTGCATTTTTTGCTTTTTGCCGGAAAACATTATCTCCAGAGTCAAGATTCTGGAGATGTCTACTTGGAGTCCGATGAATACTTTAGACTTGGGACTTATAGATTAAATCTATCATTTCGCTACTCACTCAGTCCCTATGGTTTAGAAGGTAAGAAAATCTAGTCATGTGAGTTCAATTTCATTTGTGTAGGGACCTGCCTCCAGAACTCAAGAAGTGGACCCGAACTTATACCTCTCCTTCTTGCAATATAAGGACCTATATTTATACCAAATGCAATGTGAAATGACCCATACATATACCATCATAGTTCATGTCTGCCAGAATTTCCTTTCGTAACAGCAGAACCGCCAAATCAAATACCCCGGGCAAATACCCAGCGTGTCTTTGCTTCACGACTTGGTGTGCAATGTTGAAGGCCACGACGAAAGTCACACGAAACCAGCGGCAGACGTAAACAAACCGAGATTACGATAATTATGACTAAAAAAGTTTGCAAAATCAATACGATGTCGAATTTTGCATAGAGCTGACTACGTTCACGGACTATATATCACCATCGCGGATGCGTACCCAAAATTATACCAACAACATCAAATCAACACCGATAATTATACCATTATTGTGTGAAAACAAAGGGGTCATAATTTATACCAGTGTGAAAAAAAGGGGTCATAGTTATACCATACGGCTGATTTTGCGACCCTATCCAGTGGCACGTCTCCGTATAGGCGTTTGTACTAAGAACCATGTGATACATTTGTGTGCTGCATGTATTAGGATAACTCTCAATTCATCTTTTTTTTTGAGTAAGTGGCTCTTGAAATGATTCAGTCACCTGAAGAACCATTTCAAGAGCCACTGACCAAAGACTTGGCATAATAGTATGTTTGATGGGCAGCTATTGCACTTACAACCTTCTTGCACTCATACAACCGTCTATCTGGTACGCAGAAGGTTGCTGGTCAAAATCCCTTGTGGAGCACAGTTTTTTTCTTATGTGCATCAGCCTCTCTGATTTGAAGAGCACCCCCAATTTTCAAAATTTAATATTTTTGCACAGTTATATTGGTAATTGTCTAGGAAACTACACCTGAAAACAAGAATGCTCAAAAATGTGTATTTATCATAAAATAAGCAATTTTGTAATTAGAATTGGGGTCCCCGATTGTACTTAAATGGCAGAGCTGGAGATGCTAAGTTTATGTCCGTCCATGATGAAATAGTGTCACCTCAAGAAAATGACCTCTAACTTGACTTGCCTGAACCAATAAAACAACTAAAGGATGAGCGTAGACACGTACATGGCATATTTCCGGCTATTTCCTATTGGAAGGGGCCGTTTTCCAGCAGCAGTCTTGGAAGTATATCGGAGATCTCAGATATTAAATATTGTAATTACAAAATTAGACATTTTCCAGTTAACCATTAAAAGGTATAGTTACTAGCACCGTTACCAGATGCAAAAAATCAAAATTGTTGAAACATGGGGGTGCTCTCTCAAACAATGTGATATGCGATTATTGCTAAACCCACAGGTCATACTCAGAAGCAGACAGAAATGACAAAAACAGGGTTTCTACAACCAATACTAAACCAGTGAAAAAAACTTTCGAACAGGTTGGGTTCATTACTGAAGCAATTTAAACTTACTGGTCGGTTTATGGTGGTCTTGTATGCGGTGGACTCTTCCATTTTCTCACAGGGGAGATGTGCTCTTCTTTTACCATTTGGTGAAATGCGATCTAATTCAGAAAAAAATAAGATGATAATTTGTAGTGGTATTGTACATGGTCAGACTATGGTTAAAAGTACAGTTAAAAATACTGCAAGTTAAAAGTTGTAAGATCCCCCTAGTGGGGAGCAAATAGGGTTAATGAGCTCATTAAGGACACTATCAGTGATTTACTGAGAGAGTCAAAATCTATTAATTGGCAGGAATAGATAAAAGTGAAGGCATAAGTCTGAAGAATTCTCATAGTTACTTTTCAACTGACGAAATTGCAGAAAAGGAAGAAAACGGCACTGTTCAAGATAGGAAGCTCCATTCAGTCCGTGTTGTGAAGTGTCCTACCGCGACAGTAAATGACTAAAACTTCCGATTTGTCCTTATTAGTTGCTTATGGTCCTATCATTGAGGGTATGTTAGGATACCTGTATTGTTACAAAACATGCCCCCAAAAATATGATTTTGATGATTTTTTTGATTTCCTGATTTACCAAATCACTGATAGGGCCTTAATATGAGTTTACAATGCACTAAATTACGAGGTTACAGTACATGATTTCCGTCTACATGCGATCAAGGTCTAGTTGGTGTTTACAGGTGTATGTGTACAGAAGGACAGCTGCCCACGCCACCACCGCCGACAGTTTTGTTATGACAAAATGCTTTTGCTACCGCCCCAGTGGGATATAAAAAGCATCCCAGCTAGGTCAGGTTGTCTGATTAGTAGATCTATCGCCATAATTATCCCTCATCGCACCCACTCTATCATGTGCTTGATTCTTTTTGGTGCGGGGATAATGTAATTATGCTTGATTTATCTTAGTAAGTGACTATGATGGGAAAGTATTATGATTGCCAAAATTAGGCGTACCTCTTCAAATGAAGAAGCTTAAGAGACATGAGGACTTCTAGAAAAAGAAGCCACCCCCCAACTTTTCTCGAAACCCCGGTTTTTACATATTTGGCATGGCTTAACCAATGTATTAGATCCACACCTGAAGTGAATAAGCCGAAGCCACCGTCGTTATGTAATAAGATGATGATTTGGTACTTTCTGTCGTGCAAGACAGAAATTCAAAGCAGGTTTTCTATGGAGTCGATTACGATAGCAGGTAAGTTCAAAAACAGGTTTTGCGTTTTTCTTTTGCACCTGTATTGTCCAATAAACCTTCAAACGTTCCGGTAGGTGGTCTACAAATCGAGCCAGTGAAATTTGAGAGAAATGGTATCCTAAAAAAATCTCCTCCTGTCATTTTTAACAATATTAAAACCAAAATGGCACATATATTACATATATATATATACACACAAGTGCCATACCCACACAAAACACACACACCACACACAACACACAGAAAAACACCAATCAAACACACAACACAACACCTGACACACATCCTACACACATGGTTAGATGAGGGTTGAAGGGGCACCGTGAGATCATCATCCTCATCCCTACCACTCATTCCCCATTCCCATCAAATTTTCCCTGACTCATTACAGAACACAACATCTGCTCGATTTAGTCCATAAGCCAGTTTGTTGCAAGCAGCACCCACTGGTGATTAATTTTCCAATATATCCCTTGAAGGGTGTGGTCCCCCTGACTAGAATAGTATGTTTCCTTCCGCCCGAAAAGTTGCAAATTAGCGCGTACTTCCTATTTCAAAATGGCCACCATTGTTTTATGAAAACTGCTATTGTTTTTCATTATCGATAGGAATTTTTAATCCAGGATAAACGAAATAAAGTTTCTACCTTCCTGAATTGCTTAAACATTTAAGTGTCCAAGATGGCCCGCGTAGGAAGCATGTTTTTGTTAAATGTACTACACTGCCAAATAGATGGGGTAATGAATGCGAGTAATATCTTGAGAGCACCAAAAAGACTTTACTGACATTTGTGTATTGCTGACATGATCATAACTCATGGTGGTGGCGTTAAACCCTCTTCCGGTGACATAAATCAAGAATAAAAACACCCCTTCACATCTTTTTTGACATAATAATAACCATAACGAAAACTATTGATAAAATGTTTCCGCAATTTTCTCTCGTACTTCTGGCCGATAATTGCAGACCACTCAACACTAGTTGACGCTGGGAAGGAAGCTGATCTAGGCAGTAGAGAGAGAGAAGGAGCCTGTGGTAGAAGTCAGAAACAAAGATAGCACTTGATGTGCTCGAAAGAAACTTAGGTCACCATATTTAAATTTTCCTTCTACATATAGAAAATGTTTTCACTTCTTCATAAGCATACTTTTTATTTTTACTGGGAAACGCCTATGACGTCACTGAGTAGTCCTTAAATACAGTCCACACCCATTTATTATGATTTTATTGTATCAGGTTGATATGAGCTGTTGTCTTCCTATGAACTATTATACAGTCAGTTTAAACTACGTTATATGGCCCAAATAGTAACCAGCTATAGTAACGACACTCTCTAGGACAAGTCAATACCCCACTTTAATATTTTTTACATCTTGGAAATGATTTAGGGTCATTATTAGAAAGTGTTGTTTAATAAAGTCAAAAAGATGGGTAGGGCTGCTTTTCTTCCTGATTTACGTACCCCAGAGCGAATATAATCACCGCCATCTTTAAAAACAAGCCTGTACGTAAAATATAAATGCCATAAATTCTTTTTGGAGCTTCCAAAATATCACCCAGGTTCTTATTTCAACAATTTGCTATTTTAAATTCATTTAGCAAAATATGCCTCCTTGCGGCGGCCATCTTGAACGCCTAGATGTTTAAGCCCCCTTCAGGCAATTAAAAATTTGGTTTTGTGTAGTCGTGGATAAAATTTCTATCTGTAATGAAATTATAATGGCGGTTTTACATAAAACAAGGGCGGCCATTTTGAAATGGGCAGGACACGCTAACGTGCAGCTTTTCGGGGCGGAAACATACCTTATCCTAGACAGGGAGACATCCCCTTCAAGGTGATATATGGGAAAATTAATCACCAATTGGGTGCAACGAACGGAAAATCTGATGATGGCAGCTTATGGACTAATTTGGGCATTGGGGATTTCCAAACGGTAATTTGGGGAACTACTATGTGCATTTACTATGGCAGTCTCGGTCCCAGTGAAATTAACAAATCATCTCTTAAACCTTTGTTCAAAAGATCTTAGTAATATCATGATAAATTAAGAAAAAATTATTGACTTCAAAATCCGTCGGGGTTAGTGGATTAACCCCGCTGCAAAATAGTGTAATTTCCAGTAACGGTCATTTAGATTTAAATATTCGTGACCAGGCCTAGTCTTTAATCAAGTCTGTGTGTAACCGTTCGATATGCGTAAGAGCGTCCTCCTACCGTTAAGGCTTTGAAACAGACTAGCACCCGGAAGTTGATGCCGTTTTGAATTTGCTGTTGCTGTTAGGTTGGCATGTCCTACCCCCCCTGATGCTATAACCATCGTGAGCAACCAATCAAAATAGTACTTTACAATCTCTGTGTAAACCATGCCACCATTCTTACAGTATCTCTCATTTACTTATTACATGATATTACCTTGAAAAATGTTCATATAAAAACTACATCATGCTTAGTTTGGCTGAATTCTCTTTCTTTGAGGAAATAAAAACATTTTAGTTGGTGTTAACTATATTTACACATAGAATCCTATTAGATGGTGTTATAAATGATGTGAATATGTCAAACTGTACACCCAAGACAAATTTACAATTAAGCACTTAGGAATTAGCTTTACTACAAAACGTAATCAAATGGAGTTCATAAATTTTAAGTGGGTCATTAAGACTGGATTAGTTCTTTTGAAAAAAAAAGGGGGTCATTGGTATTGATGTGTAAAAAGGGGGTCATTCAGTTACTAGTAGAAAAAATTTTGAAAGTGAAATCATGGTCTACAAAGCCAAAAAGTGAATATGGGATCAATGGCACTGGTCCTGATGCTAAACAAAATTTGAGAAAAAACTAAGTGAAAAGCAAAAGTGATCCCCCCCAAAAAATGGGGGGGCATCATTGTGCTGCCAAAAAGGGGTAATGGGGTTCAGATGAAAAAAGGTGGTACTGAGACGGTCAAAAAGGGGGTCTCAAACTTACATGACGCGGATAACATTATGGAAACCCCCCCCCCCCCCGGGTTTCCTTTTAAACCAATACATTTTTTTTTTCAATTGTTAATTTTACAATTTCTTTCACATGGAAAGATGTTAAAGCTTGTCTTTGACTCTGGTGAATTTAACTGTGATATCGATTCAAGCGGAACGGGCACATTTATACAAAATAGAAATGTTTAATTTGCTCTAACATGATAGCTAGGCCATTGGAAGAATAGAATAGAGATACATTTTACACATAAAAATAGCATGCTCAAAAACAGATAGAGATGTTAATAAGAGGTTAAGACAGCCAGGTAATTTGGTAGGCTACTTTTTAAGTGTTCCCATAACTTTAATCAACAAATGTGTATATTACATGGAATATCATAGACTCTCGTCATTGATATTAAACCCACAAAGGCCACAGACCATTCAAACAGAGTGCATGCCGTGGGAAACACACATACGCGTGTGTTCTTGTGTTTAAATGCCATTTCCGTCATCTGCTGATTAAGTCACCATAAGGGGTCCAGCTGGCCAATAATTCCGGTATGCGTCCCTACCCAAATAGAAAAGGCCAACTCACCCAAATTGGGTACCACTCGTTTTAACAGAATTTGGGTGGGTAGATACGATGATCACATTCGGCCAACTCTACTCTCAGGCTCCTACTGTCAGGCAAATCAATATGCACATTAAATATCTCTATCAATTACGGTAATATTTTCAGTTACCTATCATTGTGAGTATCTGGCCAACTCCTGTTCCTGTACTTTGGCGAAATTGCACTTGCAATACAGCCATCACCACTTACCCGATAACTATTGTGTTAGAGGATTACAATCAAATTTTATGGAGTACTTTTTGATTTTTAGGCTTCATTCAAGTTCCTGATACACTCCAACGAGTTCTATTTTGTGAAGAAAAATATACATATAATTAATTTTTTATTCTTCCTCACGCAATTTGTGGGTCACTCGGATCCGGGAGTGCAACCGCCGCACGTTATAAGCTTGTTTATGCACACACTAGTCCCCCCAAGGATGTGTAATAAACCAGTGATGTACCATACGGCGGTGAAAATGTTGTAATGCTCAGGGCCAGGACTTGGGAAGAAGACCACCCGTATGTGCCATTTGCCTCCACGTACCCTTAGTGCCATATACATCACATGTTCAGCATTATCACACATGGTAGCCGACATAGGCCTTCACGCCTATGCACGGTAATTCATCAGTGTGATGCACTTGGTTTCGGGTAGGGTTTTGATTGTTTTTACCTTCTTTAAAAAATGGTATATCATATTATAGTTTCACTCCAATAGTGTTGAGATTTCAACCGGCCCGCAATAAATCCATGATCACACCTAGGTAATAGAATCAGGATCAGTACATTTCATAGCCACTAAACATGTTAATTCCCATTCACAATGCGGCACCAGATAGCTCAATCAGGTAAGCGCACGACTCCAGTGTATGCTCATCCATGCGTATAGGACGTGCGTTTCAAGCCCTGTGAGGATTCAGCTATCTGTATTTTCCCTAGACAAGAATTAACCCTGGGTTGTCTCGATTACCCAAAGCGATATTTGGGACTGGTCCGGCTTGCTATGGTTATCTCGATGATGTTTGCTGATAGAGGGAAAGCGCTGATCCCCTATCTGCTGCTCCCTTGAAATGATGCTAAATGGTTTATGGTATGGTTGGGCCCCAGTGATCAGCGGCCATTTGTGAAAGCGCTTAGAGGCCAATAGCATAAGGCGCTATATAAATCTCTGCTATTATTATTATTATTATTAATGTCAAACAATTTTCACAAACCTAAGCAGCTCAGACATTATCGAGAATTTGGGTAGGTACACATACCGGAATTATTAGCCAGCTTAACTCGTTTGCGTAAAGTCGCCGGCGACATTAATTATAAAATTATTCCGTTTACTCATAATGACGCTGATTTGGTCTTAATCATTTCAGGTGAGGGCTAATGTATACAATAGCTTTACAACCATGCAAAAATATCAATTTGAAAAATCTTGAGGGCGCACTATTTTTCAAATGTGCCAGTGTCTTTAAATGAGATTACCACCACTTATGCTTCCATTCCAGAGAGGAACTATTCATTTTTGAGTGCTGATTACAAAAGCAGTATTGATTTATTCTGTAAATATCAAGGATTAGAATTGCGAATCACACCAATCCTCGTACAGTGCTCTGGGGTTCAAATCTCACTCCTTTTAAAGGTCCATGGCCCGATTGCTAATACCCTCGTCCCCAGGGACCCCAGATTTTACCGGAAGTGGTCAAAATTTTGGTATCAGAAGGAAGCTACTATTTTTTTTATGAAATCTTAGGGCTAACGGATGTTTGGTTTGGATGTTATAAGTGAAAATATGCCCCATTTTGGTCGACCAATATTAATTTTACACAGTACTCTATGGGGATTGCAAAATCATGTTTTTAGCTCTCACATCAAAACGGGTTGAAATATCGGCGTGAAACTCTACAGATGGGGTATTGGGGTGAAGGCCATTGTATCAAGATGAACAATTTATAGACTTAAATCGGGCCATCCCCCTTTAAAATTTATAACATTTCTACCCAAAAAAGATCAGAAAAACCAATAGCTGCCCTTTGAGGTTAGTGAGGGAGACCTGCTCCTGGAGCATGGTTGGTAGTAAAAAACTACCGTATCTATATAATGATACTTTGTGGCCACCATTTTTTATTTTTCAGCTAAAATTCCATTAATCCATTTAAAAAATTTTTTTTAATTTTTAAACTCAAGGTGATTTTTTCCCTTCAATCGTCAAAGTCTTTCAATAATTCTTATGGAACCGACTTTCATATGACATTTTAATTCCTTGTCTTCGACTTAGTTATCTTTTTCTGAAAAAGTAATCATGCCATCCATGTACACAAACACCTGTGTAAACCATGGACTATATCTAGCTCAAGTTTCACATCCTGAAATAATAAGTCTTTTCACAGAAACTGAATGCTGTTTTTATAAAAAATATTGTTGTTGCCATAATGTACAGACCACCTAATCAGGATATGAAAGAATACATTCCGTTTACCGAGAATTTCAGTCTCACCATAAAAGAAAACAAGCTGGTGTATTGAAGGGGAGACCAGGAGGATGTCCGTATACAAATTTGTGACTTTTAAAATAACTAAGTATCTTACCCATAAAAAAAAAAAAAAAAAAAAAAAAGGGGGCTATAGCTACTTGATGTCTTTTGAATAAAGGGGGTCATTGGGTATTGAAGTGTGAAAAAGGGGGTTCATTCAGTATTAGTAACAAAATTTTGTTTGAAAGTGGGATCATTGGGTACTTGGAAGCCAAATATAAGTGAATAGTAGGGATCAATGGCAATTTTTTTTGTTGCAATTTTAAACCCAAGGCATTTTTTTCCCTTAAATTTTCAAAGTCTTTCAGTAATTCTTATGGAACCGACTTTCATATTTACATTTTAATTCCTTGTCTTCGACTTAGTTATCTTTTTCTGAAAAAGTAATCATGCCATCCATGTACACAAACACCTGTGTAAACCATGGACTATATCTAGCTCAAGTTTCACATCCTGAAATAATAAGTCTTTTCACAGAAACTGAATGCTGTTTTTATAAAAAAAATATTGTTGTTGGCATAATGTACAGACCACCTAATCAGGATATGAAAGAATACATTCCATTTACCGAGAATTTCAGTCTCACCATAAAAGAAAACAAGCTGGTGTATTGAAGGGGAGACCAGGAGGATGTCCGTATACAAATTTGTGACTTTTAAAATAACTAAGTATCTTACCCATTTACCCAATTATCACAAAAATGACAAGAATTGCATCAACTCAGCTATTCTGATGGATAATAAATTAATATTTTTGCTACTCCTCATTTACATCAAAGATTACAGGGGGTAAGGACATGCCAACTTAGCAGCAACAGTGAATTCAAATCGGCATTAACATCCAGTGTAATCCGCTTGCTAGTCTTTTTCAAAGACTTAACGGTAGGAGGGCGCTCTTACGCATATTGGACAGTTACAGACAAAGGGGGGGGGGTCGGATCGGATTTATTTGGCATCCCTCGGAAAATTAGCACTCTATATAAATGCCCAGTAAACACGTATATAGATTCTATGGTGTTAAATGCTCATGATACGGTCATTTTTCTGTCATAACTGCGAAAACGGTTTACTGCAAAAGGCCACACCCATAAAACAAATCTTATCCGTTAGCTTCACAAAAAATGCGATCAACTATGACAAATCAGGTCTTGGAAAGGAAATTTGAGCAAAATGTGGTGCGATATGAGCCAGATCCTGTCAATACGTCGGGTATACGTTGTGTTGCATGAGCGCCGTAGTCTTGTGTATGTTTGTATACGTTCGTGCTCGGACCTCGTGGAGTCAATAGGCATGGTAGGACCCCATATACATGAGAATGAGACTAAATTTGAATAAATAACGTTCTCAGCAATACTACTATACTGTACCAGAGGATGTATTGAATCAATCCCATAATGCATTGCAATGTGCCTATACTCTACTGTACTAAACACAAGTCAGTACTTAGGGATAAAGTATTCAAGAAGTTTAAGAACCACAAGACATTTTTTGATCATTTTTGTGGGGTTACATGACCTTATTGGGATGAAATTTCCCAAAACTGGTGCATTGTGGGATTGACTCAAAACACCCTCTGATACTGTACTGACTATAGAGAATCTTGTGATGGGTTATGGATGCAGTTTACATATAGTGCACAGCAGCGTGGAAGTCAGCCCCCATAATCCTTTGTGTGCAAACCATATTATCAACTGGAAACTGGGTGTTGACTCCATTTCTTTGTTCATCGCCGTGAAGGTATTTTACATACACAGTACACAGTAATGAATGGTACACAAACTCAATGTTATTAAAGTACTGCACCTGAATTTGAAATTGTCAAGACCTTACTTATTCAAGTCCAAAAGAAAACAAACATGAAAGTCTGATTTGCCTAGACACGATGGTACAAATCATACATCCTTGCCTAGACTTAAGTTCCTAGACTCAAGTTACGTACCTTCCCCAGTTACCGTCCAATCTCATGCAGCTTTTTATCGAGTTCTTACCAAATGTCCCAACAAACAGTTACACGAATAAGTAAAAATGCTGGATAGATTCACTGAAACCTAATTTCTAGAAATTTATCTTTAGAGGTAGGGAATCATGTGGCGAAAGTATTACGAAAGTATGATTTGAATTGTCAACACAGAGCTGATACCAGGCTTGTGACGTAGTCATGTAAGTAGTCTCATATTACACGCCGTTGTTCTAATCATGCCACTAGCGAATGTTACACTCAATTCCTATTCGCTCAATCATACGCTATAAATGCTCTACAGTTATACTAGTAGTTTTATGGTTGGTTTCAAGAAATTCTCAAGATAAGGAATAAATATTGAAAATACTGTTTAAAAAATGTGCGCATAACAATCGAGAACCATTTCTTGATCGTTCATAAACTATCTGTTAGAAATTAAGCCCACAAGACGTAAGCGCAGCTCTTAATAATCTACAAGGAACGTTTGATTATGTGTTATTGCTATGAGTGGCACGGAAAAACTTTTTGGCAAAAAGGTACTTGGGAAGGTCTTCTGAGCCACTGTGCATGCAGTGCTTCATATCTAAAAAATTCTGGACACCATATGCTGCCTCGTCGACCCAAGTGAAATCTGGGGAGTTGTTATGAAGAATATCACAATCCAAGTGCTAATGGGCAATGCGCTAATTGGCCAGCAGCACACCTAAATGAAGTGACATGATTCTGATTATTTCCTGATGGCAGCATAATAATAATGTCATTGAGACAACATTGTTCTGTTTGCGCTTTAAAAGTGTGGCAATATTATTATTATTATATGTTGAAAATTTGGTTTATTTTGCTTGTATTAGTCTTTTGTATTAATCTATATAATAAATGAAACCTTAACGGACCTTAACGGAATAAACCACACGTGTATGTGGTTTATTCCGCTAAGGTTTCCGAATTCATAGGGTGTCAGAAAAGTATGTCAGAAAAGGGTGTCACCTTATGGAAACACCCTTTTGAACAGACTGGTCAACATAGACCAAGTCAGTGGCTCAAACTCTCTTCATTACCATCCCCAATCATCAGGTTGAAAAAGATCAAGCGTTTTACAGATAGAAAGCTCCCCCCTTAAGTTATGTGTACGCATGTTTTATGGACAAGCACCAGATCTTCTCAGCCAGCTGCTACCTGAGCTGCTTTCAGTTGATCCTCGCCTTAGGCGCTCAGTCAAGTCTCATGACCTTGCTGTGAAGTCCCAAGGTCCAACTTGGCCTCCCACAGAAGATCATTTCTCCCATTCTCTGTAGGCTTATGGAATATGCCCTTCCTGCTCATGTAGCATCAAACCAGGACTTGCAGAGTTTCAAAAGGGAGGTTAATCGCTATCTTGGCGCCAATCCGTCAGCGTTAATAATTAGATAACTGCTGTTAATGCCTAGATTAGCCTTGACATAAATAAATAAAAAAAATAATTAATATATCATAAAAAAGGTTGTCTACCACCCCTCTTCAGAGGACAAGGGTTAAATACTCTATAGTAAAAACAAAATTCACTGTTTAAGTAATAGTTCAATTTGTTGACAGCACACACTACAGACAAAACTGCTTTTCAATAGTTTTGTAAAGTCCAACACAAGTGCAACGTAGCCTTGATATTGTGTATCTGTTCAATATTACTACGGCTGCAAATTACAATTTCAACAGTGTGATGATAGTATGACTTTGTGGCTGCTGTATTTTGATGTACATATCGTCGCCCACATCACATACGGTCTTATCCGACTTTTTGACTTTTTTGAGATATTTTGCATATGTAATTATAATGTTATGGTCTATACATGCACAAAGTTACAATCTTGAAAGTGACCTAATTAGTGAGATATTAATTTAAAAAATTTGATCAATAAGCTCAAACTGCATATCGCGATTTCACATACTGTCGTATGTTTCATTACACGTAATTTCAATAGGCGTGTAATTAACGCTGTTCGTAAAACAAGCTGTTTACGATTTTCACATACAGATCTATGTGCGTCGTATCTGCCTCGTGCGTGAACATGATGTTTTTCACATACAGATCTATCTGAACGCATTGAAATATAACTGTGAAATTAGCATCGTATGTGAAAATATGACTTTTTTGCATTTCACATTCAGACTTATGACTTTGTAGCTTTATATCGGGAATACAATTGCACTTTCAAAACTCAGCAAGGTTAAAACTTAAACTTCAGAATGTTTTCTTCATAATGCAAAATTAAAAAATAAATTGTAATGTTTAATTCCATAGTACAAACATGAAATCTCCCGGTAGAATTTCAATGGCGATTTTCTCGAAAACGAAAATACGGATTTCGTCAGATAAGACCGTATGTGATGTGGGCGACGATATGCATGATTTATACTTTGTTCATCAACAAATAAGCCAAAAACTTCTGTTTTTATTTATCTGCGCATGAAAGCATTTCCGCTTAAAATGCGCCCATGTGCCACTGCACGCTACATAGCATACTGCGTCTGTTGTGTGTCAGTGTTGCTTGCAACTGCACCCAAACTATTCTATATCAATTCGCAGCATTAAGAGTCTTGCTTATTGAATAGTGACAGTGTTGCCACCAAAAATTTTGGTTAGGCGCGGCAACAGAGGGCAAAAAGTAGCCCAATATTTACCTTAACCATTGGTTTCTATGGGACAAAAAATCGACACTACCCGCGGCACCCGTCAAAAATAGCACTTTGAGAGCACTTTTGACGTTCAAAAGCAGCCCAATTGGGCGGGTAAAGTGCGGTGCTGGCAACACTGGATGGTGAATGAAGTATAGTCTTGCAGTTATTCTCTGTTCATCTCATCGTGGTAGTGGGAAATCACGACATTTAAGACCTACACACAGCAGTCGCGAGTTTTGCGTTGCTGTCGTCGTTCACGCTTGTGATTACGCCCACACACTTGGGAGCGGCGTCAGCACTTGCACGTCCATTCTACTGCCACAAGGCGAAACAGAGTATAGTCCCTTTCATTTTTCACGATAGTGAACTGGTAATGCGATTATTGAATCAATCACAATTCTTACTCCCCATTTCTTGCAATCGACTCGCTCCAAAACATAATAAGGAAGTAGAGCATGTGATCAAAATACCAGTATCAAAGCAGTACCTCATAGCAGGTAGCTATTATACAAACACATTGCACACATGATATAATCTATAGAATAAATTGAGTCAATTCCTGGATTCATTTCAACATGTTTCTTGCTGTCGTGGAGCTGGTTCTTCTCTTAATCAATGTCTGTCAGGCGCAATATGTGGCGGTTTCATATTGGGCTACAACAAGACATGGCTTTGGTCCTGTCAATATATTTATTTTCAATCCACTGATAGATAGCACCACAGGACACATCTGGTGGGAATTCAAAGGCAAGAAGTTGAGTAACAATTCTCTGCTAATTGAAGCCAATTCACGATTCAGTTTATTAGACGATGGATATGCACTCTCTCTACGCAATGCACTGAAGGAGGATGAAGGTACATATCAATGCCACTTTTCATTCCAGTTAGGTTCTGGTGAAGTACGGCATGTGAAACAATTCGCTTTTTGTGCCGATCGAATCATACCTACCAGCCCTTGGCTATCCAACATGTAGCATACAACCAGACACAGTAATCACCAGCGGCAGTAATGTCACACTGAACTGTTCATCTGGCGATTCAAAACCATTGGTCAAATTACAGCTTCTTACAAGAGCAGATGGAACACAAGTGCAACTGGGAGATGCAACTACCACAAGACAAATTACCGTTGAGGATGACCAATCCATGTTCGAGTGCAACATGACGAGTGACACTTTCCCAACTGCTCCACTACGTCGTTGTGTCGCAGACCCAATTATAGTAATCCCGTGGCCAGTGGTGCCAGCAATGGCACCGACTGAGAACCAAATGGAGCCAAATAGCAGCAAGATGCCAATGACAACTAAGCAGCTGAAAATATCCAGGACCCAGATTACAAAAGATGCAACAATGCAGAAACGTACAACTATGGAACGACAAAAAACATCAGCTGCAATGGAAAAACTGACCACACGAAGCCCAACGTCAACATCTGAACATACAAAAGATGCAACAATGCAGAAACGTACAACTATGGAACGACAAAAAACATCAGCTGCAATGGAAAACCTGACCACACGAAGCCCAACGTCAACATCTGAACATACAAAAGATGCAACAATGCAGAAACGTACAACTATGGAACGACAAAAAACATCAGCTGCAATGGAAAACCTGACCACACGAAGCCCAACGTCAACATCTGAACATACAAAAGATGCAACAATGCAGAAACGTACAACTATGGAACGACAAAAAACATCAGCTGCAATGGAAAACCTGACCACACGAAGCCCAACGTCAACATCTGAACATACAAAAGATGCAACAATGCAGAAACGTACAACTATGGAACGACAAAAAACATCAGCTGCAATGGAAAACCTGACCACACGAAGCCCAACGTCAACATCTGAACATACAAAAGATGCAACAATGCAGAAACGTACAAGAAGGAGAAAATGACAGTTCATATATGGCACTCGCCCGAACTGCAGCAGTGCCTCAAGAATATGCAGAACTAAAATTAGATAACAATGATGGTGCTGATGGTGATCATGTGGGAAACTACGAAGACATAGATCGCACGCAATTTCACCGTAATAATGATGGCTGCAACAATGGGCGTCCAGAGTACCAAAATGTACGCATCAAGATGACTAGGGCAAGTCAGCCAAGAAATTCTAAATTTTGACATTGCCATGTTTAACATGCATAATCACAAAATCTTGACTATAAATTCTAAATGTGTAAAATTTTATATAAAACAATATTTTCTCATTCCAGAAACATTGGAATTGGAGGGTCAACAGTAAGGGTTGTTTTTTTAATGTTGCTGTATAAATAATGGTAAACAAGAATTACAGAGAGTAGATTCCCCCACAACTGAGGTTTAATCATATTTAATTGTAAATATGCAAATGCACTCATTAATATTCATAACCTGTCCAAAAGTATACACAACCTCATCATGTTCCATCACAGTGCATGCTGGGAGAGCATGGCCACTGGTTAGGGTATTCGCCTGTGGTGCAGGAGGTCCCCGGTTCGATTCCCAGCAGGGCCACTTGCTGGAATTCAATTCGGGTACTAAATTCTGGATTTGATTTGTATAAGAACTGTTGATTAAAACCGGAATTCCGCTCTCTCCGTGGTTCATTTGGACTTGGGCAAACGAACCATGAGGAGATGTTAAGCCGTTGGTCCCATGTACATGGACAATCATGCCTGTATATGTAATTGCAGCCAGTTTCGAGAAGAGTGAAACCCCTGGCTGTCCCAAATCGTCCTGGATCCCTGGGCATCATTGGGTGAGGACATCTATGAGCTGGCATGGGACCATCTATGGTAGGTTCATCTCAAATTACCCAGATAAACTTGAGACTGCATTGCTGTACTTACCTGGGCTCAAATGTTATTGCATTGAATGAGGCTTGTCCACTACTGTTTGAAGATGTCAGTTTACTAGAATGATTTTGCCAACATGATATCAAACATTTTATATTATATTGAGTGATATACAGAACATTACAAATCGACCATATTGTCTATAAAAACACTAAGGTATAGCAAAGCCTTAAGGGACATAATGTATTGCCGCAAGAATACATTGTGAGAAAGTCGCAACATGTTGCTGAAATAGCACAACGCGCTGCGGTTTCGGCCAATTAGAATGATGAATTTCGATGACGTATTTTAAAAAAATACACCCACAATGTGTTGTGAAGTATCTAGCAAGGAGTTGTTGAATCTCGCAACGCATTATGACAACGACGGCTCATAAGCCATAAGGCTCATAACGTATTGCTGTAATGCGTTGTGATTAAATTCCACAAAATGTTGCCGAGATGTTGGCCAATCGGAATGATGAATTTGTGTGACATTTAAAAAAAAAGACACAAAGTGTGTTACAAGGCTTCACAATGTGTTGCAGGCCTTCACAATTCATTGCGGCAATATGTCATGACCCTTATGGCTTGTGGAGCTTCACAATCTGTTGTGAAACCTAACAACACTTTGTGAAAATCGCAACACATTCTAAAGGCTTGCAATGCATACGCATTGCCAGATACTTCCAATGTGTCGTGGGTCTATTTTTTTAAAACGTCACACAATTCATCATTCTGATTAGCCCGCCCCACCGTAACGATTTATGAAATCTCAGTAACGCATTGTGCAATTTCCACAATGCGTTGTGACTTTCTCACAACATGTCATAGCAATATGTTCTGACCCTTATGGCTTGAGGAAGGCTGCAATGCATTGAGGATTACGCGTTGCTTGATACTTTGCAACACGTTGTGGGTCTATTTTTTTTAAATACGTCACCAAATTATCATTCTATTTGGCCGATACTGCAATGTGTTGTCATAGGCGTGCCCAGGAAATTGTATTGAGGGGGGCTGGACTAAAGAAGTTTGAACCATGAGAGCGAAGCGAGCGGAGCGACTAACGGGTGGGGTCCAGGGGCCCGCCTTAGGGCCCCTGTTGGGGTCCAGAGGCAACGCCCCGGCGGGGGTCCATGGGGCAGAGCCCCCGGTAAGCTCCTGAGGTTTTAGGGTTTTCAAGACCTGAAAACGCCTTTCCTTGCCTACTTCTTCTGACACTTTTTGATCCGCATTTGCATGAAAAAAATCAAATAAATGTACCATGTTCCTCTTCTTTTTCTTCTTCTTTTCTCCTTCTCTTTTCCTCTTTTTTCTTTCTCCCTTCCTCTTTCTTCCTTCCTCTTTTTTCTTGAACTTTTTTTCTTCCCCCCCTGCAAAGCAAAAATGCATGCCAAAACTACCATTTTGTTTTAGATTTTGCTAAAATATATTTACGAGGAAAGATTTCTATCGAACTGGGAACATTGTAGTATTGTAGTGAAAATAATTATGTTCTTCTACACACGATATTAATAAGTTTTCACAAGGATTTTTGTTGCTGAAAGGGATTCAAACATGTTACAGAATGGTTCATCACAAATCAACAACTCTGCATCCAATGCGCGGATGCATCGTTGTTGATTTGTGAAGAACCACTCTGTAACATGTTTGAATCCCTAATTGTCAGACAAGTTTAATGTCATAACTTTGTAAATAACAAAACAAGGCATATAAATATATTTCCTATTGACACAAAACTTTGCTGTACAGTTTGATTAATAATTTATTAGACAGAAATGAACACAAACTTGCATGGCCTGAGTGAGCCAAGAGGAATATTGTACCTCGTTTTGCAATGCACAATTGGTCAAAGTATGCGCCGAACCTCCGCGTAGCTGGTTGTGCGCACATGAGGTGTGCATACCTCCTATCCAAGTAATTTTTAATCCCACTGTAATAACATGGGTGGCCAAACTTGTTCAAGCTTAGGCTCATTTTTGGCAGCCCTCCATTGTCTTAATTTATGTCTTCATTTATGTGTAAATGGAAAATAAACTGAAACTTTGAAATCAAACTAATTTCTTTACCATTATTTAGTCATTTTTGTTATCAAAAGTTACAAATTGAGCTCAGATTTACACCAAGGCATGAGCATTTCCCAGGAAGGAGCTTCCCAAATTCAACATTTTTGAGTCATGGTTACAATGATGCATTATTTTTCTTTTGTCTGCACTTTATGGAAGGTGCATATTTTTCCATCAAAACAAGCCACGTGGATGATTTTGTCTCAAGCTTTACAAAAATCTTCCCATGAATGAACATTATACCTCTTTGGGTTTTTTTGGGGGGATTAGTGTCGAAATAAGCCAGTTACTTAGACAATTGTCTTAACCCTAAAAGGCCCGGGGGGAGGACTTTTTTCTTTGAAGCCTTGCGCTCGATTTAAGACCATTTTGAACAAAATCGGACCTACGGTTATGACGCGGCATTACGTGCGCGAAGAAAAGCTATTTCCCATTTAAATTACACGACATAGAGCAGAAATCCAGTTTTTTGTGCTAATGATACAGTTACACTATGTTTATCTTCGTTTGATTTATTTGTAGTAAGAGCATGTGTGCGCATACTTTGACACACATCATGGCTTGAAAAAATGGTGAAAAACCATGAATTTTGCGATGTTTTTAGATTTTTCGCATTTTTGCATGACGTCATATTTGATGTCACTGTGACGTCATACAAGGTATGTTTGTACTTTTTTTGGTATCAATAGACTCGGGAGGGTCATAGCTATCCATTGGTACCACACATGTGATAGTTCATCAATCCGTTTCCAAGATACTAGGGGTGGGTGGAATGTTTACTGAATGAAAACTGATCTGATTCATCTCAAACTTTGAATTGAGCATCCAAGCAGAGTGTAAGATAGTTAAATCACAATTTTCTAAAGATTTTTGTTTGTAGTGCTGAAGTAGGCAACAGGATATGAACAATGGTTTTGCTATTGGTATCTTTAGCTGGCTATTTCTACTTAAAAGCGGCACTGGCACATTTTCACAAAATATGAAATTTCTTCAATTTGCTCGCAAATGATAGTCTAGGCCATTGGAAGAATAAAGATACAATACATTTTACACATAAAAATGTATAAATCTTATCTGAGGATGTCACTTAAGCGAATAAAGGTATATGATCCGGGGAACCGGTACTCTCTTTACGACGAATTGAAACCGGCGATACCATTATTTTTTGTGTGGAAGAACTCGGCCTCCGGCCTCGTTCTTCCACTTAAAATAATGGCATCGCCTTGGTTTCAATTCGTCGTAAAGAGAGTACCGGTCCCCCAAATCATATAACTTTATTCTCTTAAGTGACATCCTCAGATAAGACTTACACTGAGATAAGGATCCAGTACTATTCCCACCTGGTATCCCTCTCTTTCCCTTTCCTATTCCTTCTTCCTCTCTCTCTCTCTCTCTCTCCCTCGCTCTCTCAAATTAAAAAATAGTACCATATATTTCAGGAATGAGTAGTTGAAAGAATACAAACCCCATTTTCCTGGAGAGGGGTGGGGAAAGTATTTGATTAGTGCATAAGATGAGAAGGAAATCAAAACAAAGAAAATATTCACATCCTGCTATGAGATACTACTTAAATAATTAAACATGCCTACAATATAAGACAAATTTATATTGATTCAATCACTTGATCCATTTCAAATATATGTTCCGGATGAATTTGCTTTTCTTTATAAATTACTGCGAGGACTAAATCTGTAGAAGTTTCATGCTGTGCAACAACGAGAGATAATGTTGGGACCTGTCATAGATAAACGCATCATTCTCACACAGGAACCTCAGGCTACATCTGTATAAACTCCAAGGCAAGATATTCAGTAAAAATTCTACGCTGGGGAGTTCCAAAGCTCTACTTTCTCCAAGTCCCGAAATTCATTAACTTGTAGCCCTATGACAACTGAAAACAGGAGGATTAACAGTTTTTGCACATACAGGCCAGCAGACATCCATCCATCCATCTGGATATTCATACGTTGCTCAAGGACAATAAAGCGATTCAACCTTGTGGTACTATAACTGCAACATAAGACACTACCAACGATAACAAGTTAACGTCTATGCTACATAACGGGTGTCACTTCCCATCTGCTCCCCAACACATTTGTGACAAACAGAAACAGGTAATTACCAAGTCTCAGAAAGTAGCCACAGCAATGGAGGCAATGACCACTGAAACTGCTGAAGCACCTGCAACTTCTGCACCTGAATGCATGTGTAATGATTTGTACAGCTACATGTACACCAATCTATTAATAGCACTAGTCGCCATTGCTATTGCTCTCGTCGGAGCTGATGTCCTATTGTTGTGGAAAATTCGGCAGCAGAAGAAAATCATTTCATCTCGTGATGAGAAAAAAGCTCGAGACGAAGGAGCTGATGGTCCCTACATGGAATTGCAGAAGACACAAGCAACATCAGAGTCTCAAGAATACGCAGATCTGAATTTTGATGGTAAGGATGGTGGAGGTGATAGCGGTCATAAGACACGCTATGATATCCCTGATGAACTTCACTGTAACGATGGAAGTGGTGACGCACAGGAGAATGAGTACGCAACTGTTGAAGAAAGCATCTAGCAGATATCAGTTATATTAGCACATTTTTTTGAAGAGTGCCCCCAATTTTTCAAAAAATTTGAGATTTTTACACAGTTGCATTGGTAACTGGCTAGTAAACCATACCTGTGAATGGTTAAGCTCGAAAATGTCTGTGTCTCACAAACGGAGGAATTTTGTAATTAGAATAATTATTATCGGGATCCCGATAATAATTCAATGGCTGCTGGAAACAGCCTTCCAATGTGAAATAGCCGGGAAATAGCGCCATGTAAGTATCTACGCTCATCCATTAATTGTTTTATTGGTTCAGGAAAATCAAGTTAGAGGTTATTTTCTCGAGGTGGCACTATTTCATCATGGACGGACATAACATAGCATTTCCAGCTCTGCCGTTAAGTCCAATCTGGGATCCAAATTCTTATTACAAAATCTCTTATTTTATGATAAATACGCATTTTTTAGCATTCTCGTTCGCAGGTATATTTTCCTAGACAATCACCAACGTAACTGTGCCAAAATATCAAATTTTGAACATTGGGGGCGCTCTTCAAAAAATGTGCCATTATTGCTTTAATGTAAAGAGTGATTCACATCAAAGAAAAAGGCAATGTTGATGCACTTTGGTCAAGAACCTATTCCCTGGCCTGTACACATGCAGGGAGGGGGTGTGGGGGATATGGTTGCACCCCTCAAATTCCACCAAAGGGGCAAAAGGTCCACTTTTTGCTAAATTTTTTTATAAAAAGGTCCAAAATTTAGAGAAATCGTGACAATAGAGTCCACTTTTTGGTGATGCGATGTTCAAAAAGTCCAAAGAAGGAGTTTAGGTTCAGTTTTACCAAAAAAGTCCACTTTTTTCAATGTCCCGTACCCCCCAAAATAAATCCTGCATACGGACCTGCATATTCCTACACTCTTAAAATGCCTCATCAAATATGATCTTTCACTGTTTTCTAATCAAATTTTGACTGAAAAACCTGGTATATAAGAGCAGAATATAATCATATATGTCAGACTTACCTGGTTTTCCAGTCCAAATTTAACTAGAAAACGGTGTACTCTGCACCTAGTCCAAATTGATGAGTCAGTTTTAAGAGCCTGTGCATAATGTTGATTGCAGTATTACTTTCAACAATGTCCCCCATATTGATTGATAAGGGTTGGGGAAGCGGTGATATAAGTAAAGAGTAATCAATTGGCATTTTTCTTACCGAGCAATATTGCAACAATATTTTCCAGATTGATCCAGCAAAAAGGATTAAAACTATTTAAAAGCAAATGACTTCAGATATTTTGACAGAGGATTTTTGCAAGAGAACACACTATACTGGATAACAGCAAAAGCTTTGGTTCTGTATCAGTGTGCATGCAGTAGAAAAACCAGAAATTTGCTGGTTCAGTGAGGCAACAGCTCCGAGTCACAAACACAGGTTATTGTATATGTATGGGTAGCGTCAAGATGAATGCAGGTACATTTTAAGGCCATGTTCACCGAGTTCTATTGTGTAATGCATGACGGTGAAGCTAACTATGAGCGTCTCCGTCTTCTAACTTGCTGAACTCAACATGAGATGCTGGGTGAAATATCAGATGATTGGATACAAATACACGGGTTTTAATGCACAGGCTTTTTATAAAGCGCCATTTCATCAAGATCACAGCACTGTTGCCTATTATTATTATGCTGCCATCAGGAAATTGTCACAATCATTTCGCTTCACCTAGGTCGGCAGCTGACCAAGCGCACAATCCTATCAGCACTTAGATTGTAATTTTCCCCCTAACAGCTACCCGAATATCGCTTGGGGCAACGGGACAAGTGAGGTAAAACGCCTTGCCCAAGTGCACAACACATTGGTCTCAGCGGGGGCTTGAACCTGCAACCTTCAGATCATGAGTCAGCCGTCATATCCACTGGACCACATGTGTCCTCACATGCATATGTGGTACAGTAAAGAAAGACATCAACATGACCGTATTACTTGACCATGCCATTTTAAGTCCAAAAATATAGAGGGATGGACATATTAGCATAAATAAAATGTAATAGGTGCTTAGACGATATGCCGATATTGATCAAACCTTCAGATCACAATTATCCTCAATATGCTATTTACTCTAGTAACTCATGGTGGTTTTGTATGCATTATATGTCCAGAGCTAAACTCTTCAGGAATCCACTAATTGAAGGTCCAGGAACAATATTTGGTTGGTAACATAATTCCCACTGACGCTGAAAATGCTGAAATGGCCACGCCCCTTTTTTGGGGGGTCACGCCCCTTTTTTGGGGGGTCACGCCCCTTTTGAGCGAAGTACTACTGACTGTATCTACAGAACCGTCGGACCTAGAAGGTTGAGAGACCACTCAAAATGTGCGGAATGGCCTCATTATGGAGGTCAGTAATTCCTTTTTTTATCCAAAAGTCAAAGGTTTTAAGATAATTGTCAAAAACTGATTTCACCATATTGCGCACTATACAATTATGAATGAATCCATAAGGTTTTCATGCCAAAACAGGAAGGGAGTTCACCATACACCTTGGATTTTGCTCTAACTCTCCTCAGGGATAAATTTTGGGGTAGCTAAGGGTTGGTCACAAAAAGAAAATTCATATTCCTTTCCGTTCTCAAATGGCAGCCCGTCAAAATGTTGTGACTTTGAGCAAATTTGGGTTTCAACTGGGATGTTTCAACTGGGATGTAATCAGCATTTTAATGTTACTCCTTTCGTTTTCATGGGGGGGTCAAAATGGCCCATCGTAAAGTGAAAATATATTGTTTTCCAATTTTTTGGGACTTAAGTTAATGTTAAGTTAAAAAGTCCCTTCAGCAGCAAAGTTAAATGCTGCTGAAGGGTCTTAAAATGATCTAAAAGCACTAACTGCATGCTTGTGACCATGAAACAGGCAAAAATGAAGATCCCCCTGGTATGCATGAACAAGTCACTAAAATAACCTGAACTAAGACGGCACGCCGTGTGGTGGGAATAGCGACTTCTACCGTGTATTTTTCATTTTGTAGGGCCTAATGGCAGAGGATAAATCTGCTGGAGGATATTTAATAATCGTAAAGCACTAACTTGACATGCCGTGTCCCATTAAGCAGGCTAAAATTTCAAGACCCCTAAAATTGGGGTGGGCCCCTTTTGTGGCTCAAATGAAAAAGTCGCTAACATTACCCAATTTTTACAGCCGCACTACATTGTCGTATAACAAAATGGAGGAGGAGCGGTGGGCAAGCTTCCCCCCTCCCACATCACACACACACAAATAGAAGGGGAGCCAAAAATGGTAACTAAAAAAGGAAGAGACAAAAAGACAAAAAGATGGAAGATAAAAAGGGAAAAGAGAAAAAGGGGTAAAAGGGACGTAAAGAGATGGGCAAGCTGAGAGAATAGAAGGTGGGAGAGACAGAGTCCATTGAAGACCGGAAAAGGAAACGGAATTTTTTGCTCTGAACCCTATTTTTTTCTCTTCTAAAATGGTCAAAACCCGGACCTTCCTAGAGCTCCGCCCTAGTACGCCACCCCTCCCCCAGTACAACATCAATCATCCCTCATGCAAGTACAAAATCAGGAATCCTTGAATTCATGTCTGGTCTACGCCACTGGGCACTGCAGGCCGCATGATACGGTTAGATATACCGATAATCTAATTAAAATGTGGCTTGAAATCTTAAGTATAAATTCAAATGCAAACTTTTTTGGGGCATGGAATCTTTGGATATTTTGCCTGTTACATGGTCACAGGCATGCAGTTATTGCTTTTAGTATCATTTAAAGACCCTTCAGCAGGATTAAACTCTGCTATTAGGTCCCTATACAATGGATAAAATATATTTTCACTTTACTATGGGAGGCCGCATTTTTGACCCCTCCCATTGAAAACGAAAGGGCTGATTATCTCCCAGTTGAAATCCAATGGTCAATAGTTTTCTGTGGCAATACAAACGTCATAACTAGCTATAACTGATTAAGTTGGAGCAAATACAACCCTGCTATAACAGCACTCAAAAAATGCATGGTTTGTCCACCTATATTACCCAATTTGGCTCATGGTCACAAATTTTTACAGTTGCCGTTTGAGAACAGAAAGGAATATGAATTTTCTGTTTGATGACCTACCCATTGGTACCCTAACAATTATCACCTGAGGAGAGTTAAGCAAATCAGGTTATTGTGAACTCCCTGTTTTGGCATGAAAACCTTATGAATTCATTCGATAATTGTATGTCCCCGCGCGATAATGGTGAAATCAGTTTTTTACAATTATCTTAAAAACCTTTGCCTTTTGGATATAAAAATGTATTACTGACCCCCCATAATATGGTCATTCCGCACATTTTGAGTGGTCTCTCAACCGTCTAGGTCCAACGGTTCTGTAGATACAGTCAGTAGTACTTCGCTCAAAAGGGGCGTGACCCCCCAAAAAGGGACGTGGCCATTTCAGCATTTTCGGCGTCAGTGGGAATTATGTTACCAACCAAATATTGTTCCTGGACCTTCAATTAGTGGATTCCTGAAGAGTTTAGCTCTGGACATATAATGCATACAAAACCACCGTGAGCTACTAGAGTAATTACAATTGGAAATATTATACTCTAGTTAGGACTGAAATTATTTATTCGCCAGTGTTCAACTTTAACATAAAGTTCTGTGTACCTTTCGAGGAACTAATTTGCAATATATTATTATTGGTATCACCCACTGAAATTTAGCTGGTTAATATGAATTGACATTTTTCTCAATATGTTATTGCAATTAAAAATATTCTATTCTAGTTTGGACTGGAACTATTTATTCACCTGTGTTCAATTTTAAAATCCAATATTTCCGTGTATATTTCGAGAAACTAATTTGTGCTACATTATTAATGATATCATCCATTTAAAATTAGATGGAATGGAATACTTGGAATGTCGTACTGTTCAGAAGCTTGGTGATGACCATGATCATATAGTTCATTTTTATCCCCCTGGCTTGAAAAGCAGTAGGGAGATTTTGCGAGAGCATGCATGTCCATATGTATGTGTATGTTCCGTTTGGTTAGGTTTTCATTGTTCATGTCTTGTTCAAAAAGTTTAAGTCCGATTTAAACTAGACTTGAGGTTAAGGTGCAGTAGGGGTTCCTTCATATGTGGATAATGTCATGGACCAAGGTCAAAGGTCATCTGAGGTCATGTTCCAGACTGCCATCTTGCCAGGGGGATGATGCAAGTTTACTTACTGTATTTTTTTTAATTGCTACCCTTATTAATGTTATGCATTTATTTGATATCCTTGTACTCTAACATTTTTTAAAGAAAAATTACTAGAAATGGCCATAAACTCATCTTAGTTTCAACATTTGCAGTGGCCCTTCTCCTGTCCGACAACCCATGCAGTAATTTGCTCCATTCACTTCACTTTATGCTGTGCTCTCCAGCTTAATAAAGTTCCATCATTTTTCAAATCCATATTTGAATTTTTCTCTTAAAGGCTGACTCAGAGATTTCGAAATATAATTATTTTGAGTAGAAATTAAAAATAGTCATCTAGAACTAACGATAGTCACCTAAAATGTTCAATTCCAAAGTTAGAGATGAATCGGATTTTCCGTTTTCATGCAGTAAATATTTATGCACAGTATAACAGTTGCCAAAAGAAACTGTGTATAACAAAAATTCTGGATCTGGAATTTTATAACAAAGTTTTGATTTTCTATATGAAGGACTTCGATTTGAACTTAGTTATTTCACACAATGATTAGTATATGGACAAGTATTAAGTACATGTAAAAAACATGTGATTTGTTTGAAAATTGAGTGCGCCCTCATCGGGAAATCTCTGAGTCAGCCTTTAACTCGGTGCAAAAGAAAATTAGTATTGTCAAAAGTTATGTGATGTTGAGGTAACTTTTTGTTATGTTACACTGTCAGAAGTTCGTAAATATAATGCACCGTTAAGTAAATGCTTGTAATTTTACAGATTTTCTTTGCTGTCAAATGAACATTTTTGTTGATTTTTAAACCTGAGAGTTCACTATAGTCGGGGACAGAATAAGGCGACCAATTGCGCGTCTGACGTAACTTGACGGTGCAGAACAACTGTCGGCCGTGAAGAATATTCTGTGAACATTAAAGCTTATTGTGTCCGTGCGTCGAAAACCCGACTCAAATAGGGCATGTTTTGACATTTTAAATCATATTTTGTTCGAACATGCCCGGCCCATATTACACATTCAAACCAATCACAGTCCGCGCCGCCACCGATTAGCAAACTGACATATGACAATTGGTCGGCTAATTCTGTCCCTGACTACAAAATGCAGCAAACACACCCTTCAGAAAATGGTTTAGTATGGAGTTTGACGTTTTTAAAAATCCGTAAAATTACGTGGGAGTTAACAGCATCAGCCAGTTTTCGAAGACACACCCAAGCATCATAGGAAATCCATACATTAAAACAGTGCAAAATCATATTTACATCTTAAGTGACCAAGGGGGGTTTCCTAGGACCCCCAAATTTGTTTGGCGTGGCCGCTTTACGCGTGGGGTTTTTTGTGCCGAAATTTTTTGTAATTGTCTAACGTTTAAATGCGCTTCCCTTTTATACCAAAATGAATTTAAAATCGGCCAAGCCGTCTAAGAGTTAATTAGGGGGGGTCCATGGAACCCCCCCCCCCTGGGCACTACAGAAGTCTTTGAGAATATTTTTAAAAATAAGAATAAGGAAAACCGAGAACCAAAGCAAATTTTTTTGTGCTGATATTAAGTTCACACATTAAATGTAAGTAATAATTATAGTAACATAAAAATAATTAACCCTTATGTGCTGAAACAAACATTCATGTACGTGCCAAAACCGTACTGTACAAAACTCTATGGGAAAAGACGGGTCTTTTAACAACACCCGTAAAAAATACTGGATTCCCTAAAAGTGCTGGTTTTGTGTTAAATTAAGTAATTGGGTCTTCTAGAATAGAGATCTAAACAATAAAATAAGTTTTCAAAATTGTTGATGTAAGCGCAAGGCTCATTGATTTTTACGCGTTTTCCCAATTTCCGCAGTAGTTTTGAAAACAATGTTTTGCCCTAATATTTGCACCCAAAATAACAAATCTCATTTTTTTATTGCTGATTTGGGGGTTGTCTTATGATCCTCACATGTGGTATAAATTTGTGCAAAATCACTCGGAAGTGTTTCCTTAGGTGGGGGGGTCCCATGGACCCCCCCACCCCCTGGCAAACCAACGGGCGTGAAAACCCCTTTGTCACTTACGTGTTAATCGGATTTTTAATTTTGTTATTTTTGCTATCTTTAATGCAAATCAGGGTTCGCCAGTTTCTTTCGCACCGCGGACACAAACGTGTTTTTTTTCCGCGTTTTTTTCCACTTGGCAAGAAACGGTTTCTTTCCTTCCGTTTTCTTCCACTGAAAGCCGAAGAAACTAAAAAAGTCCTTTAAATTTTTTATTTAAAGCAATGACTTATACGTTTTGGTTTTTATTATACAGTGAATGAAATATGTGAAAATTAATACCATTCAGTGACCCCCCTACCTACCCCATGCAATTGCATAATTAACTCACTTTATTCACAAGCCTAAATATAAAAATTACTGGAAGAAACCGATTCTCTCACTTTTTCAACCAGCAGGAAAGCACGTCTCCTTGCAGACTTGAAATCTTCAAAATATTTATAGTCTCCCTAACCCAAGTTCTCCACCTTGCATTACAACAAAGAACACTTAATGGTTGCTACTTTTATGATTTATTTTTTTAAAAAATTAACAAATTGGCCATCCAGATTTAACGCTTTTTCATGTTTGCATCTACATTACAACTGTGATAGTATAATGTGCACCTGTAAAGACTCGGAATATAAGTTACAATTATCATCTGTATATTTAAGTATCGCAAATCAAAACAAAATTGGAAAAAATTTTACTATAATACTTGCAAAGTGTGTTCAATTGAAATGTTTAAAATATCAATAATTTTGAAAAAAACAACGTCTTAGATTTAAATTTAAAGTAACTAAAGTAGCCGTGATGATTTGAAGTGCAAAGAAGATTATATGGTGAATTTGTATGTTGTTCATATACATTTCTTTATTTCTTCCAGTTTCTTCCATTCTTCCATTTCTTCCAAGTTTTTTCCCCCTTCTTCCGGAAAACTGGAAGAAACACCTGTTTTCCAGTTTCTTCTTCTTTTCATTCTTCCGGAAGAAATAGGTTTCTTCCGAAGTTTCACTCCGAACCCCGTGCAAACTTCCATAATGTGCTTATTCCAGGACATGGTAAATATCCAGTATAAATGTCTAATTTTCACCTTCAAGAGCAAATTTGTTTTACCTCATCATGTAGGCAAGTTACGTGATTTCTAATAAGTGTATAGCTTTACATACACAGCGCCCTCATACAAGCCGTAGGGCTTCTTCTGCGCTTTATGCGCTGTGATTTAAGTCTAGGCTGGGTCTGTTTCCCCTGGTGAGGCTTGGTGGAGTAGATGATCTGGTTCCCTGGCATGACAGGCAGACCACACTTGCTGCTTACGGCTACGAAGTGCTGTGGTAGAATGCCTGCAAGCACCGGGAGGTTGCCTCAATGGTGTGGGTTTGTAGCATTCGTGATTTTCGCAGGGTGCAGTTAATCCCAAAAATGAGATAGACCTACTCCAAATCTTTGTAGAACATTCCATTGCAATAACGATCCCAAAACGAATACACTACATGACATCATTTGGAACCTGAATTATCAGTCATGTCATGAATGAATTCAAACCAGTCACCTGGAATTTTCTATTACTCTCTGATAATCATGTTACCACAAATGAGTCATCACCCACCCAAATTTGAGCTTTCCTGGTCCCTCCTGTAGACTTGTGACACAAACCACATTCTCTATTTGCATTTCCTGTAACCATTGAGGCTCACATCTAATAGGCTGGTGTTTCTGTTCTGTTCCATGGTTGGAGTTTGATGGATTTGCTCGGCACCTTTACCTCAAATTTGCGATGAGCACAAAACGCGTCACAATCTTTTCTTATCTCCTAGGTCCTGCAAGATGTTGTCGGTAAGAAAGTATCCCATCGAGCTTCCAACTTATCCAAGTGGTTGTAGGTTGGAAGCCCAAGTGCCTTATATTGTTCACATGTAGCTCATATTTTGCTCTCTTGTTGTACAAAGCTGTTGATACTATCCTGCTCTTACTTAATGCAGCTTCAGGCATCACTGCCTCAAGTACAGGGCCAAGGTGCTGCTTTCCTGTCTTAAGATGCTTTCAATTACCTTCCATTCCTTCATCTCTCTATCTATTCTATTGACAGAGATCATCCCCAATGAGAAATTTGGGAGTTACCATCACATCAGATCTCTCATGGATAAACACATTGAATCTATCAAAGCATTATGTATCCTCAATGTGGAATCCGTTCACCAAGACTAAGACCAAGGTTGAAACTGTATTTAAAGGCAAGCAGCCCTAGCATGACCGTTATGCTCAGGACTTTGAAACGGGGCACGCTTGGAAACTGCAGAATCATTGCCCATGCAACAATGTTTTATACAATCATCAATGACATCATCAATATATCCATCCCCCTGTGTTTTACACCGAATCCAATGCCAGGCAGAGGATCACACTATCTCCATTACCAGCAAGTCATCATCAATGTCAATCCCTACAAATATTCTTTCTATCCTTGTGTCGTCACTTTGGAACATCTTAGGTTATGCAATAAAGGTTCTACAATTACAAGACAACTGTTGTACCTAAAGTATTGAGGTTTAACTACAACTTTGAAGTTACCCATACAGTTTATTTGTGTCCAATACAACTTAATTTAATAGTCCACATATTTATGTGACAGGTAATGGTCATGTGTAGCACTTGACAAGTTTATGGCAAAATCAGAGATAATGTTTCATTGTGATGTTAAGGTAACAACCATATTAAGGGGTGGGTCCAGGTTTTCTTTCTAATACAGGATCAGAAAGCCTAATGTAAATTGGAAGGGAGAGCAAGAAGCTGTATAAATGTTTAAAATGTGGCTGGTTTGCATGATTTGAATTTGCCATTTAAAGTTGACTGAAGTCCATTCAGCCACCCCTGAATCCTTCATGGTAATGCCAATTTATGAACCAATACCATGAATTTGGATTTACAAATTCAGTTAAGTCCGAGAGCTAGCTTATGTCCAAATGAAACTCAAAAAATCACAAAAATATCAAATATTTGGGACAACAAGTTTAATAAAGTAACATTTTTGGAATTATCTATATATTAATGCCGGTGGTCTGTCTGTCTGTCTGTCTGTCTGTCTGTCAGTTTGACCGCGTCTATTTTCTCAGAGACCGAGGGTTGCACGTTCCTGAAACTTGGCGGGTGTGTGACTCTTGACCATCCGAAGACCGAGTTTGTATTGGTTAGTGGATCGAAGGTCATCAGGGTCATTCAAGGTCAAAGGAGGTCAAATGGGGTAAACGTTGGTGTATGGACATGAAACTTGGCGGGGTCGATTGTTGATGCCAAAAATTTTAATATATAGAACAATATTGGTAAATTTTACATTATCTCAAATATATAATATTGTATTTAAGTTTGACTTAAGGCAGCTCATAGACCTCACTCTACAACAAAATTATTTATAAGCAAAATTAAAAACAATAAATTCAAGACAATTTTTTTTTATCTTGATGACGATGCCACATTTAATGATGCAAAATGAACAGATCATTATTTCTTCCTCCCCCCCCCATTTTTATGGCAGCCATATTGGATTTCTGCAAATTGTAAACAATATAAGAGTTGAAAATATTTGTTTTACATCCCTTGTTCCCCAAAACATTTAATTAGTACCCAAAATTGTGACAATACTCCTGATAGTAGCCAAAATAGCTATGCATTTTCTATAATCATATGGTGACCATTTTGGATTTATACAAATTGTAAACAAAATTAAGGGTTTAAAATATGTTCTAGCATCCCTTGTTCCCCAAAACATATAATTAGCACCCAAAATTTGTGAAAAAACAGGCGTGATTAGCTAAATAATAGCTATCGAAGTTTTCCATATCATCAATGGTGGCCATTTTGGATTTAAAGCCAAATTACTCAAAATGCAACAACTTTAGTATGAATATAACATAAACACCTCTCAGAATTGCATTCCAGCATTTTCCATTTGTCCGACTTTTTTCCCTACTCAAGTCCTATTTTGACTGACTAATAATAGTCCAAATTAGTTTTTGATGGTGGGCATTTTTGATTTATGCAAATTAGGTGCTGTTTCCACTACTACTCTCCGATTTCGTAAACATTTGGGTATGTTTTTTTTGTTAGCTTTTTTCCAAGTGAAATGAAGGGTAAAGCAGATTTTCTTTTTGCAATTTGGTTTAGGTCAAATCAGATTTTAATAACTGAGACTAATACACATGAAATAAAAAACAGATCATCACAAGGAACTTTTTGAAACCATATAGCACACAAAAGAACCGTCACGAAATTATTCACTTGCATTAATCGCATACTAAAGGAGAAGCATTTGATGTGGCTGCAACATGTTGTGTTTGTATTAACAGTTTGGGCTGGCTCTTTTTATTTGCAATGGCTGTGAAGCACATACCGTACCAGTTTGCGATCGTGTCACATTTACTGATGACGGACCGGTCTTACAATGGCTGCATTGTGTCGGACATACCCCCTGGAAGCACAGATCTCTATATTTGGTGGGATTTTTAGGACGACACTTCTAACCGTTTTGAACTGACAATATTACCTGGCAGATGAGCTGCTCCCCAAAATACAGTTGTCTACTGATGGATACTGCTCTCCATAACGGAATGCCTGAAAGAGTATGAAGGTACTTATTTGTGTCAGTATTCATCCATACTAGACTGGCCTGTGGGTGAAGAAAAGACGTATCTTCGGGACCCCCCCGATTTGTACAAGCTTTCTATCTGCCACGCGCTGAACTAATCCAGAATGACAGTATAAAACCAACAACAGCAGGACCATTGGAGAGGAATTAACTTTAAAACTGCACAATACCGGGATTCAACCCACCCGTCACCCTAAAGCTTGATGTTTCAAAGGTCAGACGGTCGTTTTATACAACTGGGTTCGAAAATACCACAATAATTTGCTTTTTGTACCGACACAATGCTCTGTTTCATAATTGTAAAATGACAGTAACACTTTTCCAGGACTGCTCCATAATCGTACATGTTCTAAAACAAAATCAACTTGGCCCATTAAGGTAGAAAGATCCTAATCAACTAAAGCTTAAGTTTACACATTTTCATGGCTTTCAATACACAATATTTAGGTATATGTGGTGTGCAACCGACACGTTCTAAATATTTTATGCAAATGAGAGATCCAATATGTCCGCCAATGGTTGCAATTTTGAAAGAAAATTTTGATGCGTTCTCTTGACCAAAAGTGCACAACCTATCACTAACACTTGGAGTAGTTATATATTACACAATGGCCTGTACTGACGATTTTTTAATATTTTTCTTCTAATTTATGAAAGGTTTGAGATTACTATTCAAAAATATGAAATTACATGAAGTTCACAGCCATTAATATTTAAAATGCTAAGAATCTTCAAATCGGGGTTAAGACTTTAAAAAATAAAAAAACCGTCAGTACAAGGCATTTATCATCTAATGAACAACTCTGGCAAATGGCATTTTATTTGAAGAAACAAATCTTGATAATGGTGCATCAAAAAGACACTTGGTTGGTCCAAAAATAAACTGAGAATATGGCAAAAATAGGTTTCGGATACTTACTGGTCCAATTTAGAGCATCCTCCCCCACCATGTTTCTTGCAGCCATTTAATTAACTTTCCTTAACCCCTATGTAAAAGAAGTTGTATTTGCCCGTTCCCTGGTCGGTATAGAACAAAGTGGTTCCATTTTTTTTTTTATTTCTTCTCCTGCAAGTTTTTGCAAAATGCCCGTAACTAACGTCTAAACGCTGGCTAAGAAACAAACATTATTAAAATAGTAATTAGCATTTTTGGTTTTTCATGGTTGAAAATTACTAAAATGGACAAAACAAAAATTGATTTCTTTTAAGAAAAAAATTTTTGATTAGGATCTTTCTACCTAACGTTACATCATGGTACAACTGACTACATTATCAACCCGATAAAGGCCCAACTCTCAACGGCAGAGTTACAGGAGAGACCAATAACGCAGCAGCAGATCGCAACTACCCATCAACCAAAACAACACCGAGCTATAGATCTCACACTATCCTTTCCTACTGGAACTACACACACTTCTGACTGCAGGTATTATAAAGAGAGTGCACAATGTAGTAGTTATGCCTTGTCTTTTTAAAAAAATACCGGCCATCGTTGTAGCTCTTGCAGCAATAGGCAGCTGACATTGGCCCTCTTGTGGGAAGGTCTTGGGCAGCAAAGAATGTATTTCATCCCACAATCAAAAGAGCAGAAAGCCAAAGGAGTTTTGGGGTCCCTACATGGAACTTCAGAAAACCAAGTCTATACCAGTGTCTGAAGAGTACATGGATCTAAATTTATGTTGGTAAGAAAGACGGAGGTGGCGAGAAGCAGTCCCCAAGAGGAGGTATGAGAACATTGATGCAAATTGCCAGTTTGAAATTGGAGGTTTATGAGTATGCGATTGGTGATGCCAGCAGGTACGTAGGTAACCATTAGGACACTATGCTCAAATTAATTTTCAATAGAAAACTTCGTACAACATAAGTCACTTATTCTTAATCAGCTGTGAAAATGTAAGCAATTTTCATTGGCTGATGGCCGGGTTTTTTTTTTGTTTTTTTTCAATTCGAACACTTAAACCAGGTAGTACCGCGGGTTATTGATGTTATTTGGAGGATAAAGCTCTTGTGTCATACATATTTTTTGCTACTTTCCCGCGCGCCTGCCAATGTTGCTTCTCATTGTGATGTTCGTGCTTTTCAACGGGTTTGATTTTTGTTACTGGGGTGTGGCAGTCCTTTCTTGTTTGAAAGCCATAACGTAATTGCAAAATTGTAAGCATTGACCCAAATTACAAGCTGTTACGAGATGAGAAATAAGGTATGATTTGGAACCGTTGCTCTCTTTATGACGAATTTGAAACCAAGGCGATACCATTATTTTAATGGAAGAACTCGGGCCTCCGGCCTTTCTTCCACTTAAAATAATGGTCTCGCCTTGGTTTGTTCAGTTTTGTCTAAAGAGAGCACGTTTTTTCCCAAAATCATACCTTATTCCCTAACTAAAAGGGACACGAGATTTTATGAGATACAAATTTCCCTTAATTTTGCACTTGATTGGTTGTAGAACCCCCACTGAGAATGTTTTGCAGCGGTGTATAGGACACAAACATAGAAATACAAAAAAAATTGAACTTGCCTGCTGTGCTAATTGTCCCTATCAAAAAACAGAATACTAAATAATCTTTTAATTGAGTATTCTGTTCGGCCATACATGACAGAACATGCTAAAATCACCTTTTTATTACTAAAGATAGTAACAGGGTGGTCCAAAAAAAGTAGTGCGAGTAGCTATAGATAAACTCGATTTTCACAAAAAACTGCTGAGCTGTGAATATCATGTTCATGGAGGATATTCATTATACTCCTTTATATAAATTGTGCAAATCCCACGACAATCTGCTGCCCACACAAACCAGAGATATAAGCGAAATTATTAAAGGCCATCTGTTTTTTCATTATTCCAAATGGATTTAATGCCCTGTATATCGGCTTATGGCACTTCAGGTGTGTAATTTATGCAAAAAGCTAGGTGTAAAAAAATGGGGCATCTTTTCTGAATACCCTTTTTTCCCTCAAGTTCAAAAGACAAAAACTGGATCAAACTACATGGTTTATTATCTACCTCATATATAGAATTCCTCTCATCTGATTGGTTAAAAGTACAGTCATTGAAATAGCTGGGGGCCCTTTTTTCTATCAACTGACGTCATGATTAACTGTGCCCTGGGCATGGCAATCGACTGTGGCCGGATTAAATTAGACAGTCTCACCCCGTGTTTCTGATCGCGCCTGTGTGCGCGTCCCCTGTACGATAAGCTTTAATATCAGCTAATATCTTTAGGCCTTGTCTTCGGGAAATGTTTAACATCAGAATGAGAAGTCTATATATTCGGTATAGAAAACAAATATTGACTGCTTAATATTTGGGGCAACAGCTAAAAGTATAGGCCCTCGGTGATGTCAAACCATGACTATGCCCTTAGCTTTGCTTCAGGGCTAGTCATGTTTTGACATCACCTTTGGGCTATATTTTAACGTCCCTCAAGCATCAATATTTGTATCTGTGTAACAAGGCAAGCTCTTCACCCTTTAATCCCCTTGCTGCTACCACCTATGATAAACTCTGTCTGATTGCTCCTTACGTACAGAACATGAGATGGCCCCTGATAAACCAATCAAAATAGTGCTTCTATATCTGTGTAAAGATCCCACCATTCTTAGCAGTACAAATCTCTGACCCAATCATAGTCCGATTTTTCATTGATGTTTTCCCCTCGATTGAAGCAATCCCCAAAACATCCGTTACAAATTTGGGGAGTAAAATTGGTTCAGCCTTTTGGATATTGGAAGAAAAATGTTTACTAATTTGTTTCTAGTAAAAGTCAGGCAGCATATGTCACTATGATTATCAATACTGCGATAATTTTGCTTTTGCCAACTTTGATTTTTCATTTCATCATTCATGTGTGCAATGACATCACAAGGAAGCAACTTTCCAACTTGTTTGCCAAATTTTCCAGTTTCGTATTTTCGTCACTTGAGGGCGCTTTTTGTTAAAATTGCCACCAAACATTATAGAAAATCATTAAAAGCATATGTATATTTACCAAAATACCATCTAATAGGATTAGGTTTCTGGATAAATTTGGCCAGTGATCGCTATAAAATGTTTTAAAAAACAAAGAATGTTGTGATTGAGGGTTTTTTTTCCAAAATGGGCCCGCCAAAAGTCATAGAAAATTAATTAAAAAGCTATTTGTGTTACCACAATAGCCTCGATGAGTCAGTTTCTCTGGATAATTTTGTCGCAGTGATCCCTAGAAATGTTTTTAAAATAAAAACAAGCGATGTTCAGGAATGATTGAGGGTGCTTTTGTTTCCAAAATCGCTGTCAAAATTAGAGAAAAGAATCAAAAGCATAATTTTTAACTACAAGTACCATCTAAAAGGGTTAGGTTTCTTCGATAAATTTACCAAGTGATATCTAGAAATGTTTTTTTAAAAACCATATTAATCACGATTTAAAGAGGGGCGCCTTTTTCCGAAATGGCGCCAAATTCACAGAAAATGTTGCTAAAATTTAACTAACCAAAACACTAGCTAATAAGGATGGATTTCTTGATTAATTAAAATATTGATCTCTATATATGTTAAAGGGTGCTTTTTTTTTTCCGATTTTTGACCCTATCAGGTTCTCTCTTGATCTGATACCAACATTGATACTACTGCCTTTTGGGTAAATCAGGGGGTTCCCAAACACAACAGACCAATCAACCTCTAAGTCTCACAAACCTCATTGTTTTTATTTGTAAATAGAAGGTGCTTCTAAAATGGATGTCAACCCGTAAAATTTTTCACTACCAGCATCATATTTCACTATACATTTGATAGAATTTTTGCAGGGAAGTATTACTTTTGTAGCTGTTTGGGTAACGTTTACATTTGTAGGGAACAGAAGAGAGAGGGGATAGCAGGAATGCCTTCGCGGAATCACGGTAGACGTTTAATATAGAAGTCCCAAGTAGCAAATGAGGATTACTATTGATCGTTCGTCATGCGCTGTGTGGTGTTGTGCAGTAGCCTTGCACTGTTTGATGTTGCAGTACGCTTGAGGAATAATGGGCGATCACTCATTTGCATACTCCTGGCCCTTATGACACGTCTCCGAGGAATAGGCTTTCTGACCCGGATGGAGTATGTAATATCTTCATCCCGCCTGACTAAAACGAGTGACGCATAAGCTTTCACGCAGTATAAAAGCTTCATACCAAATGGAGGTTTAAGTATGTTTAGATATATAGAGAATATAATTCCAAATTACAATACCTTATATTGAAATTTATTTTCAACTAAAAAATAGTGAAAATCCTAGGCCTTTTCCAACAGCCCAGTGAGCCTGCTTCGAGTAAAATCGGCGATTTGGGGGCATAGTGCGTGACGTCATTAAGGGTACACTGGATGACAGCTGAACAGCTGATTTGAACTCTGCCACCCCTCAATACACAGTGGTTCGCCGGCAAATTTCAAGTCCTTTTCATTTCCCCCTCTATTATGGTCAGCACATTTCTAAAAGATTCAATTTTTCTGAGTTTTAAATGGCCTGTGAGAGCTGTGATTCAATGGATTCAACTGATGAGAGCGATGAAGGAGAATTTAAGGTGATGAAGAGCTTCCCTTGGCCGGCGATAACATCCCTCGGCGCGGCCGCAACACCGGATTTACCGGGTATAAAGCCTGTACATGTTGGACCCAATGCCACGGGAAGCTAAAAATGGAGGTGGGACGATGCCCAGAGCACCGGTAGGAGCTATAAACTACATGTCTGGGAAGAACGCCTTAGGATATACTAATGGCAAATTTAAATATTTTACTATTAATTAAATGAATATAGAGTACCGAAATGTTAATTTTAGGAGCTCTTAGGATTGGGATACTTCGTGTATTCACACTGTGGCACAAAGCAAAACAAATCTCCCCGGGCTGGAATGTGAGAATCAACTCCATGCATCACGATCGTGTCAACGAACGGTTATGTTATCTGAACATAACACTAGAGCAGTTTCATTATTTTTTTCTTGGATAAGATCATGTTTTCTACTGATTCTAGATTCGTCTATTGACGTGTTTATTATTTTGCCCTTGCATGAGATTCGGTCTGATTTGATGCATAACAGTAACACCCTGCATAATGGGCCGTGTGGGAATACCAAGCAATGCCAAATATGGCGTTTGCTTCAACGGGATAGGGGGATCGGGAATTACTGACTTCAAAAAGCTTTAGTTAGTAGGCGAAAATGTACAAATATTCTTCCCCCAATATGTTCTTATGTTCATGGTTTTCTGTTAGCTATGTAGGATTCATTCCAATGTTCACTCAACTTTTTTCTTTTTTTGACCGATAATCCTCAAATAGTGCCAAAACGAACTAAACGTGTATAGCAATACAACAACCACATGGTGGTACTACCAGTGTGAAATAAATCGGGCAGCATCATGTTATTTTACTGAAAACCTTGAACTTTTATGCAAATGACCCTACTGATTGAAAAAAAAAATATACAGGGAATTGTTTTTGCCACAATACTATTCTCTTGGCTATACCTTGATCATAATTCTATGTAGAACGGGCAAATCGCTCTATATCGATTGCTATGACTATCGCTCTGCGGGGATTTCCTTTGGCTGGTGTCACACTATAATAAACGACGTCATTTTCCGATGCTGCCAACGGTATGGACCCAAAAGAAAACGAGTTTATGATTAATTAGGGATGCGTTGGGCACATTGCAGTTTTGACCTCATAACTCCTCCAAATGTGAACCGAAACCAGCTGAAATGGTGTATATATGCTCAGGAGAGCATTACCTTTAAGTTGGTAGGTAATATGTGTACCATTTGTTTGACCTTAAACCGTGACGAATCGCAGTAAGTCGCAGCTGTACACAGTCACTGTGCGCAAAACCACATGCCACAATAGCTGTGTTGAAAAGCTGGACATCACTCATTAGTGCAGAACGGACGAGTATAGCTATATATTTCCAGGCTGTTAACAGAGAAGTCAAAAGTGGGCACTAATTTGTGGTTGATTTATTTACATTGCATTTGCATGGTTAAAAAAATGACACAGCTGGTCACTGGAGCCGCGAGTGTCATCTGCAGTCGCGGGTTGTGAATGGGCCAGAGGTCACATTAGGTCCGAAGGTCAAAATGAGGTCACCAACATGTCACCCCACCACTTGTCCCCTCCTTCCACCAACTTACATCATATAGCCCTTACGGAATAACACGGCATGCCAATATATTAAGGTGAACCATTTTGACCAGCCAAAGGTCACATGAGGTTGAGGTCACCAAGGTCAATGAGGTCACCAAACATGTCACCCCACCTCACCCCTCCCTTTCCACCAAGTTACATATTTGTCAGCCCTTACGGAACTCATACAGCATGCAATATATTAGGGTTAACATTTGACCACAGACACACAGAAAAGACCAGAGTCATACCTATGTGCCTTCTGCAAGGGGTTAGCCACATTTGCGCACCCACTTTAATATGCTCCCAGTTGAATTCAGCAGCCTTGACGGAATAAAAGTACAGTACTCACATGCACTTAATTCCGTCAAGGCTGCTGAATTACAACTGGAGCAGATAAAGTGGGTGTGCAAATTTTGGCTACCCTTCTGCAAGTGAGCTTGTCGGTACTCTAGCCTGTTAATTATCTATCTATCTATCTCTATGTCTATCTATTCTCTAGGAGAAAATTATTAACTACCAGTTATATTTTTATCACAAATTCAGTGCAGAAGGAAAAAGTACCAGCAACATGAGTGACAAGATAAATTATCAAGATGCACATGTGTTTAAGATTCGGCCCAACAACACTGGGTGTGCTATTGCAGCATTTCAGTAATCTATGTTGGCCAAAAAGAGTAATATAGGGAATCAAACCAGACCATGTATTCAAGTAATCTTTTCTCCCACAAACACCAATTGCCAGAGACAGATTTTAGTTCTGGATCTGGATGGTACTATGCAAGCACCAGATGACAAAGCTTATAGAACACATTGCAGTGCATGCGGCATGAAATCCCTAACATCTAGGATCAATTCTGTAAAAGCTTTACAGAATAAACCAATAGAACATTAAAGGCTGACTCCTTCAGGAGATTGCCGATGGGGTGCCCTCAATTTCAAACAAATCAGGCTTTTGGCATATATACCATAATGATTGTCCATTACACTAATCACTGGTTGTTGTAAAACTAAGCTCAAATTAAAGTCCTTCGTATAGAAATACCATGCGTCACCGGACCGACAGTGTCGTCTGCCATCGCGGTTTGTGAATGGGGCTACAAGGTCACATGAGGTCACCCCAAACCGCCACTACATTTCACCCAAGTCAAGATTTGACAGGAGGTCAGCATTGGCCAAACTAACATTCTGCCATTTTAGCGCAGCTGTGTGAGGACTACAGTAATAAGGCATTTATACTTTGTCAATCACATAATAGCAGAAAAGATTTGGCTTTTATTATTCGCGCATTGAAAATATTACGTTTTACACACGGCACCTCATGCCACAAGCGTGCACCGCGAGCACATCACGCACTGCGTCCGCGCTCCGGTATGTTGCATGAGTGTGCCTTTTGTTGACCTCACTCAAACGAAGACTCTTGATGAATTCAGCAGTCTTTACGGAATAAAAGTAGTGTGATGCTGCACTATATTCCGTAAAGACCTCTGAATTAATCAGGGTCCGGTCACCAATGAATTGGGGTCACCATTGAAATGGGGTCACCACGGACGTGGGTCACCGTTGAAGTGGTGTCCACCAGTGAAGTGGGGGGGGTCACTAGTTTCTTGTACCTGTACATTTGTTATAATCCAATTAGTAAATAGACAATAAAATCTGTGAGTGATCTGGGAAAAACGTGCATGTCGCGCAGGATAATTTTGAAAAAAATAGAAAACCTCTTAAAATGTGTTATGTTGTACTTTTTTTGTCAGATTGTAGAAGGCATAACTTGTGATATGTGTATCATAGAAGAAAGAAGAAGTAAAACGTTATGGAAACTTAATATTTCAATTTGCAATGAGATCAAAACTCAAAATATATTATTTTTCACCAGTGGCGGGTTTTCCCAGATCGACACACATATGTAAAATTGCAATGGATCTTGAATAATATTAAAATGTACAATTAAGAAGAGTGGAGGAAGGGAAGTGTTTTTTTTTTCAATATCTTAAAAGGCTGCCATATTATAAATAGTACTAAAAACATTTTTAAAAATGATTAATTATTTAAGCACAGGAGTTCCTGTTTCTTTGGGTACACCACAAACTTCCATTTTTATTTTTGGTAATGACAGAGAAGGAAGAGCCTAACAGCAGGGTATTTATTTATAATAGAACTAAACTATTGAGCCTGGCCACATAAAACATAATGCTCATATGGTCTTGGTGAATAGGAGTTAGACAAGAGATGGTCATATGTTCCTATAGGACGGGGTTTTTTCTTTTCACTAAAAATAAACAAAGAAATAGATCAGGAGCCCAAAGAGTTTATTCAACTAAAAAGTACAAAATGTTTAATGGTCTGTTTATTGAGTCAAGATAATATATTCATATTGCTGCAGGTAACATCCTATGCAGAAAATAATTTAGAGGCATAAGCTAATACAGGGTCAAAAAATGAAAAAGCCTTCAATCATGTCCAAATACATTTCAAATTCTCCATCTAGCTACTTCAAGGAACTACAATGTCATGTTTTTTGGTTTTTATTTTGTCTTCAATTGGTGGTATGGAGGTATGGAAACTTGACCCTATACTAACATAACCATCCCATCAACATTGTACCTTTTCTGGGGCTGAATAACTTCCCTGGGCCCCTGGTCTAAAGTCTGTAAAGAGTCCGCACCAGAAATAATCTATCGCCCCATTATCTATCTTTGTAGTGTGCTACACTTATGCAAACTACCAGCAAAAGCAATTTTTTCGGGAAATCAACTTGTCCACATGGCTGACTACCTGGGCTGACTACATAATTTGACAGGAATGTGTGGTCATTAGTATGAACAGCAGCACTAGTTATGAGGTTAGTTGCTGTGCTATAATACAAAAAACACAATAGGGCATAATGCCAAACAATGGGAACAAGTCTTACAAAGCCTTGCTATGTTGATTTTTTAAAAGCCAACTTGGATTTGTACCCTGGGTTCACACCCACAAAATAGACCCAACATTTTACCGCACTAAATAAACGGGTGTAGCAGAATGACGTTAGTGCCGAGACCGGTGTTGCGGCGTCAAAATATATTGCCCTTTGCCTAAATGACGACGTCACAAACTGTTGATAAGTTGTGTCTTTAAATGAAATTTTGGAAATTAATCATAATGGTTGGACTAGTAAAAAAACATTTGGGTGGTAAATATTTTGTTCTGTGCCATGGTTTTTGTATAATTTCTTTTTCTTCTGAGGATTTGGAGAAACTGCACTTTTTAATTTCTAGTAACATTCAACTAGGCGTGGAACTTTGAAAACATGGCAAATCTTTTGGATGCTCTGTACTAAAAAATCAGCCTTCATCATATGACTTTTCACTTTTTATTGAAGAGGTAATGGTCCCTAATCCCCTACCGAAAAAATCCAGTTTTGACATACCCAGTCGCTTAAGAGCCGAGAATTGACGTTTGTGATAGATCATTTTGTACACCATCCTATGGGGAGTCTATTTAGTGGTTGATTCCAATAGCCTCCTTTCTGCATAAAAACCTAAAACAGAAGAATAAAGCAGGGCCAGGGGACATGATTATTCTGCAAATTGGTGTGACAATTTACCACATAGTTGTCGCTGTGTGGCCGGTTTTGGGCCGATAACCCCACTCAAACCTGTGTGCCGATCTGTACCATTTGGGAAGAATCCTTCCATCACTCCCCATTGCCATTTCTTGTGTTCTGCTTCTGTGGGAAGAATAACTCTTAAGGTCCCGTCTCACACTCCACTGCACTGCAGTGCAGTGAGTTGCATCGCCCGAATAGCAGTCTCTGCCCAAAGATGCTGCAATGCCGTACTGGGCAACAAAGTTAAATTCGTTTTAAACTTGCATTGCAGTGGGATGCATCAAGTTGCAGTTCCAAGTGACATATTCGGTCACTGCCTGCAAAACTATCTTGCAGTAAAGTATGAACGTACCTGACGAACCCCCTGCTGCCGTTCCAATGCTGGTTGGCAAGAATCCTCGCAGAAGCTGTTGCCATTCCTTGCAGCTTGAGAAGAATCCTCTCATAAAATCTGTACTATCCATTCCGGCTAGGAAGAATCCTCTCAAACCCTCTGTTGCCGATCTGTACCAGTATGAAACACTCCGTTCAGCAACCGCGTTGCCGATCTGTAACTCAGTAGGAAAAATCCTCTCAGAACCGCTGTTGCCAGAGTGTGTACCATATTTAAATAATCCTCTCAGACCGCTGTTGCCCGATATGTCCAGTATGAAGAATCCTCTCAGAACCGCGTTGCCGTCTGTACCAGTATGAAGAATCCTCTCAAACGCTGTTGGCCTGATCTGTCACAGTAATGAAAGAATCCTCCTCAGAACCGCTGTTGCGATCTGTACCATTAATGAAAGAATTCTCTGAGAAAACTGGCTGATCTGCTCTGTACCGGCTAGGAAGATTCCTCTCAGAAACCCTCTGTTGCCGATCTGTACACCAGTAGAAAGAATCCTCTCAGACCCGCTGTTGCCGATCTGTACCAGCTACAATGGCAGAATCCTCTCAGAACTGCTGTTTTCCCTGACTGTACCAGTATGGAATGAATTTCTCCAAAAAGAATCTCTCCGAATCTGTCACTCACTGCCCTGTTCGGGGCCACCAGAAAGATCCTTCAGACCACGTTACAGATCTGTACCAGTCTGGAAGAATCCCCTCAGAAATCTGTGGCTGAATCTTGATCCGTCCGCTAGGAAGATTCCCCTTCTAGGAACGTTGTTGCCGATCTTTACCGTATGGAAGAATCCTCTCAGAACTGCTGTTGGCCGATCTGGTACCCGTATGGAAGAATCCTCTCAGAAAATCTGTTACTGATCTGATCCTTACCGGCTAGGAAGATCCTCTAGGAACCGTTGTTGCTGATCTGTACCAGTATGGAAGAATCCTCTCTGAAATCTGTTGGCTGATTTGACCAGCTTTTTGGAAAGAATCCGCTCACAGAAAACCGCTGTTGCCGACATTACCAGTATGGAAGATCCTCTCAGAAACTCTATCTGTGGGCTGTCTGATCCTACCGGCTAGGAAGATTTCCTTAGGAACCGTTGTTTGCCGACTGTACAGTATGGCCGAATCCTCTATAAAATCTGTCTGCTGCTCTGACTGGTTAGAAGAATCCTCTCAGAACTGCTGTTGCCGATCTGTACCAGTATGGAAGATCCTCTCAGAAAATCTCCTGTCGCCTGCTGCCTGTACTGGTTAGAAGAATCCTCTCATAACTGCTGTTTGCCAGATCTGTACGGTTGGAAGATCCTCTCAGAAAATCTGGCTGGTCAGTACCGGCTAGGAGAATCCTCTCAGACCCCGCTGTTGCCGATCTGTACCATGAAAGAATCCTCTAAAACATCTGTGGCTGATCCATACCGGCTAGAAGAATCCTCTCAGAACTGCGGTATGGAAGAATCCTCTCAGAAAATCTGTTCGCGGCTCTGGACTGGTTTAGAAGAATCCTCTCAGACCGTTTGTTGCCGATCTGTAAACCAAGTATGGACGAATCCTCTCAGAAAATCTGTCGCCTGCTTCTGTACTGGTTAGAAGAATCCTCTCAGACTGCTGTTGCCAATCTGTACCAGTATGGAAGATCCTCTCAGAAAATCTGTGGCTGGTCTGATCCATACCGGCTATGAAGATTCCTCTCAGAACCATTGTTGCCGATCTGTACCAGTATGGAAGAATCCTCTCAGAACTGCGGTTGTCGATCTGTACCAGTATGGAAGAATCCGCTCAGAAAATCTGGGCTGATCCGTACCGGCTAGGAAGAATCCTCTCAGAACCGCTGTTGCCGATCTGTACCATGGAAGAATCCTCTAAAAAATCTGTGGCTGATCCATACCGGCTAGGAAGAATCCTTTCAAAATTGCTGTTGCTGATCTGTACCAGTATGGAAGAATCCTCTAAAAAATCTGTGGCTGATCCGTACCGGCTAGGAAGAATCCTTTCAGAACCTTTTTGTCGTTCTTTGCCACTCAAAAAACTAGGTTTATTGACATGTAAATAGTTATAGCTGGCTGGTAGGTGATTGACTGGCACTGAGAGGCATGGGTTGCCTGCAATGGCGGTCATAATCTAATGATCTACTTGCGCAACTGACGCATACCTGTGGTGACTATTCTCGTAAAATCGAGGGGAGTTAAGGTTAGTATAATTTGCAAAGTAATACTTCTTTGAAGACTCTCAAATTTAAGTTGGTTGATGAAGGACACAGTGGCGGCTCCAGAATCGGAAAAGTAGGGGCGAAAGGAAGACTTATATACTGCGAGTTATCGGAAAAAGACTTATTCATGCAGAATACTTTATTGAAGTAGTATTATTCATTGTATTGTAGTATTATCAGGGGCCAAGTATATGAAATTCCAGTTCAATATGTTGGTTGATAACACGCAATTTTGAACTCTGCTTTTGCCCTGGCTTTTCCGATTCTGGAGCTGCCACTGGAAGGACAGGCAAGCAAGCAACCATATTTACACTGTCTAGTCCAAAGTATAGAGAGACTACACACCCATATGCTGGCGTCGCCTTAGCTGGCGCCCGCTTTGTGCTTTGACTTATGTGTGCACTTAAGACCGATATCAAGTACAACATCCTGTTTGTCACTCTACCCCGGTAGACAGATGTTAGAGCACATCATATTTTACCTGATTGTCCATTCCCCTTTTTCTCTCTCTTTTTTTTTTCCGTTTCCAAGGCGGAGGTGGTGTTATCAAATCTGAGAGTCATCTACAGGGCTGGATACACCAGTAAGACTACTGCCTGGAGAATGGCTGGAAACTTGGCGGGGAGACACAAGAAACAACACAAAATTAAATCTAATTTCCTCCTCGATGAAACAAAAATTGATTCTGATAATTGCCTAGTGAACAGCGCATGAAAGCCCATTATGACATGCCCAGAACTTAGCCAATCAAGGACAGGCCCGTAACCTTAATCCCATCAAGGATATGTCCCCAGAACCTAAGCCCATCAGGACATGCCCAGAACCTAGGCCCATCAAGGCATGGCCCGAAAACCTAAACCCCATCAAGACCTGCCCCGAAACCTTCCCTAAGCCCATCAGGACATGCCCGAAACCTGGCCATCAAGGACATGCCCAGAAACCTAAACCCATCAAGGTTATGCCCAGAAACCCACACCCTCAGCACATGCCCAAGAAACCATAAGCCCATCAAGGATCGCCCAAAACCTAAGCCCGTCCAGGCCATGCCCAGAAACCTAAGCCCACATCAAGGTCTGCCCAAAAACCTAAGCCCGGCCAGGGAGCCATGCCAGAAACCTAAGCCCATCAAGGATATGCCCCAAAACCTAAGCCCGTCCAGGCCATGCCAGACAAACCTTAGCCCATCAAGGATATGCCCAACAAACCTAAGCCCGTCCAGGCCATGCCAGAAACCTATGCCTCATAAGGATATGGCCCCAGAAACCTAAGAACCCATCAAGGATTCTTTGATTTCCCGATTTCCCCTCAATCAATCTGTATCAATGGTAGTAATGAGAAATTTGCTTATATCTTCAAAGTACTCCAAGTACTTTGCTCAGAGTAAGGAGAGGGAAGAGAGCAGTGGCGTACCAGGCGGGGGGGTGGGGGGGGGGGGGGTGGGGGGGGGGGGGGGGTTGGGGGGTGGGGTGGGGGGGTGCGGAATTGCCCCCCCCCCCCCCCCCCCCGACGACTTTGGCCGGGAACATTTGCAAAAATCATGCTAATCAGCCGTTTTTTAGCCTCTGACCCCGGGAAAAATTGGCCTTTTGACCCCCCTACTAGGAAAATTTCCCAACTGGGAAATTTTCCCCCTCAATAGGGCAGGCCCTGGTAACGCCACTGGGGAAGAAGAGAAAAGCAAATTTTGAAAAGTGTCACTTCTGGAATCGCCCAGTAGAGCTTTGACGATCCCCGAAATGCATCATCGTTTCGTGGCCCCTTTCCAGCGGGAACTTATACCAAGTCTCAATTTTGGCTAAAAAACATACGGTTAGGAGCGTAATAAAAATACCAGAAAACTTACCCTATCTGTGACTTGCACTATAGTTGTGTAATGTCCATCAGGTGACAAGTAAGGGCACAGTTACGATGAACATATCACGTTTGTCGTGAATTTCAATACCAATGCTCAATTGTTTTTTGTTCCTTTGATCTTCTTCTACATTTTTTGAAGATTAACTCACGTGAAAAGGTACTACTTTGGATTTAATTTTAGGCACTGTTCGCGACGCGAACAGAACAACAAATTTTTTTTGTTAAGCAATGACCTCTGGTACAAGTTCCCGGCACGGGGGTGGAAATGGGCACCAAACGGGATGGCATTTTGGGGATCGTGCAAATGGTATATTACCCTGGCGTCTCCCTTTTCCATACATCCCCTATGGTAGGCCCACAACCTGGCATTGAGGTACTAGTTCACCGCCCTCCCAGATGGGGTAGATTCATCTGGAAATAGCCGTGGAATTCCCCACGATCACATCATGATCAATGCATGGTCGTCACATGCAGTGCATATGACCACCCATGCATTGATGCATGACCTAACCATGGCTATTCCAAATGACTGTAATAACTCCAGTTGTGGCTTCCATAGGGGCTATAATGGATGTCATCTGGAATAACCCAATTGTATCAATAAGGTAATCATTTACAAGTATTTAGTTCTATACTCCATTTACTTCCTGATTCATGACACAACATTTAGACAACAGCTTTTAGCCGGTGTGCATTGTACGCCATAGCTTTGAATCAATGCTCGCTATTTTATGTGCTTCACATTGATGTCACTGACTCGAGGAACTAAAAGCGACGACACCTATTACCTCTTTTCAATTTTCCTAGGTTGTTCAATCTATCTCTTATCTCTTCTTTTTCTTTGGTTCTGTGGCTTGGTTTGCCATTAGTTACCCCCTCTTTTCACATCACTCCTTGGTGCGAGGTACTTTGCTCCTGAGATTTGCTGCCCATGAAACCTTTGATGTATTGGAGAAATCGACCCCTAGACCCAGAAGTATCCTGAGTAAACAAGACCAATTTTGTTATTTTTATTTCTTTCTTATTTTTCCTGGTAGATCTTATTCACAGTCACTGCTTCCAATGATGCCCAGTGTAACCTGTTGGCTTGGACAGTCAGGGATTTATACCTTACTCTTAAGGTCGTTCTTAAAGGATAACCGTACTAAGAATAACTTATGCAATATAAACGCTATAAAAATTAATTATTGAACCCTATCGAGTGTTTATGGAAAAACAGAATGTATACTAACCATAAAAATTAATAAAACATTTTGTCTGACCACTGTTATTTGAATTCGCTCTAGTGTATATGGACTCTGTATATTTTGTTAGCGATACTGACGCACAGTAGCATCCTAACACACCTTCTCATCTCACACGTCCTCTTTCATAAATGTGCATTGTCCATGGCATGGTATGACGCAAAACGTGACGACCGTATGCCTAACACGTTATACATAGCACAGATTTTAAATAGCGTATGGTCAGACTATATGGTTTTACTTTATTGTTATGGTTAATATAAAGTCCGTTTTTTCGATGAAACCACTAGATCTCTGGTCACATCATTTTATAGAGTATATTGTACATTATTGAGGCATTGTGCGGGTTCTCCTTTAAGGTCCATTCAGTGGCAGTTGCATTGCATTGCCTTGATAGCAGTCTCTGCCCAATCCTGCAAATGCATACTGTCAACAAAGTTAAATTTTGCTTTAACTTGCCAATTGCATGGTTTGCATCAGTTGCAGTAGAAAGTGCTCGATATATCGGTACTTGCAGCAGCAACTGCGTTGCAAGTGGAAGTCTGAACGGACCTTTACTGAAACTGACTGTAAAGGCAAATCATGTAGAAGTATGACTCTCCTCTCCATGTACACAGTACATTTTCCCTCCTAAGGGCCAGGTATTTTCATGTAAAAAGTAAAGGTAAAGAATGACCTTGTCACAGGAAGTGTTTCCCATCTCTCTTTTGAAGCAAATTGGGCCAGACTCCACAACATAATGTTGCCATATTATCATGATCTAGAGTAACTGCTTCCCCCCTCGCTATTACCACAGATAACCCTACTCTATTACATTCAAACATTTACTGACAATGAGAAAAAAGGAATTCAACACAGTGTTGGTAAATTTAATCTATTTAGCTCTTAATTAGCCATGTATATATGGAATTCATTGTTCACCACCCCTCTGTAAAGGTATAATTTACTGTTATATGTGATATGTATGTTTGGGCCAGAGGCTAATGTCAATAAACTTGAATTGAAATATAGTGGGAAGCACAGCTAAAGCTCTTTTCTCTTTATTATACCATAACTTGTTAATATCCAAATTGCAATATGCAAACTAATTTCTCCTCTAATCCTCATGACTAAATAATCCAACACCCTTTTTACTGAAATTGGAGCATTTCCAATTTTTTATCACCGGTGGAGCCTCAAAATTTAACTTTGACATTCGACTTATGGGCCTATGTCATAGATCACACCACTGACACACAAACTCCATGATTTTCCTAAATTACGCACACATGACGACAACCATGTGCAATGGATATGATTGGCAGGTGCACAGAATTCGAAGGGTTGGTACATTTTGTGACCCCCACTTTGCCTGACCCGACTCACCAGCCTTTACAGAATAAAGTGCACGTGATACTGAACTTTATTCCATACAGGCTGCTAAATTCAGAGCCGGGTCAGGCAAAGTGGGGTCACCAAATTCGGCTCCCGCCCCGCTATGTCTGTGCTTGTTTATAATACGCCCATGGTACAAAAGCACTCTCATCTGAATTCAGGGGCGGATTTAGAGGGGGGGGCGCACCCGGCGTGTGCCCCTCTATTTTTTGCAGAGTGCAGGATGCCGGGCCAGGCGCCGCATAGAGCGCCGGGCGCACTGTAGATCTATAAAATGACTTTTTTATGACCTGTAGATCTCTAAGATGATACAGGGTTTCGGGCGCCGTGTAGATCTAGCTTTGTGGGCGCCAGCAGACGCAGTATGTTCCTGCCCCCTCTCTCCAACTAGAACAGACTAGAAAAAAATATGGGTCTGCCGGCAAGCGCAGCGAGCCAGAAAATTTGGTGCCCCCTCTATTGAGAAATCCTGAATCCACCCCTGGAAATTTACTCAAGAATGACCATAACCCCTTTCCTAGACGTGCATAAATCAAGTATAATAAGACTTCAAACTTAAATTTATATCAAACAGGAGTAAGCTATGGCTAGATTTTTCACAAAACATGGTGAAGTTTCAGTTCACAAAACTTATGCACAAAATGCCATACATGTATACAAGAAGTTTCATTCTCCACAAAGGGGGTGTGGCTTAGCATAGTTATTATCTGATTATCTGGGAAAATATCTTAGTCATTACTGTCCATACAGACACTTACTGCTACAGGCAATTGAATGGCGATTCATATCTTTGAGCACTGCCGATAGTGTCTTTAATAGATGTTTGGGGTGTGACATTCAACTGTGCCAAAAAACTTGCATGTACATCCAAACCCACAATACTGCATATTGCACTTTGTTGGTTCTTAGAGGGCACATGTGCCGCTGTTGGATCAGTGCTTGTCTCATAAGCATAAGGTGGTGGTTCGAGCCCTGCTGTCGACAATGTGTTGTGCACTTGGGCAAGGCACTTTACCTCGCTTGCCTCTCTCCACAGAGGATATAAATTTGTACTGGTATATGCTGGGAATGCAAAACAGACTTGTGCAAGAGGAGTGGCAAATCTGTCACAGCAACATTATATGATAGAGGCTGGCCCAAATGCCAAAGACGAAGAGATGGTCACTCCTCCTGCGGGCACACCATTTTTGTGGGCCGCCAGCTATATGTATGTGTGTGTGGCACTAAATTGTTAATTTTTTTTAAAAATTGACCTCAAATGAAAAGTTGAAGTTCAATTGGAACCAAACTTTCTTGTCCACAGATGCACCATGGATCCCTCATAGTTGATGACGCAAAGGTCTGTGCAAGGGCGGCCCAGCTTATATTCTTTGAATATAGTGAGCGCGAAAGCCGAGAACAAACTGCGAAGTTCTAGTTACATATGGTTCTTTTAATTCACACGAAAAACAAATCACATGTTTACATAGACTTTTGTATTGTCACTCCGATCACCCAAGCTTCACATACTACAATACACCCTAGTTCACCTGAACATTTAGTTTATTTCCTGCAGTGATTCTTTTGTATTCTCTGCATGCTTAGGGGTTGTTCTGGAGGACAGTCCTGCCCAAGTTAACCTTCACAATGCAGAAAGAAAAGAATGGATACTTACAAGTTGATGAGGTTCATCATCCTCTAGGCCATCCTCACTACCAGCAACTGAGTCAGAATCACTCACATCATCTCCTGGCGGAGGTGTGGTCAAGACGAGCTCTGTTCGAGATTGTGCACGGATCTTCTCTCGCGTACATGGAGACGATGCTGTACCTGAAATTAGCATTTTGATTTTTAATTAACAGCTTCTCGTTTCCTAAAAGAGGAAAAAATGAGAAAATCAATTCAAATGTGGTGTCAAATAACATGTAACCCAGATGAAAGGGAACCCAAAATGTTCATGCTTTGAATGTGACCACACTATAATCATTACCAGAATGATTTGGGACAAAGCAATACTCCAACTGGCGGGTGTTTTTTCCGGTTCTGCCCAGTTGTTTCCGGTGGTGCATTAATTCATTGGAGTTTGCTGAATTACTTAATCCGATTAAAGGATTCAGTTAATTGGCGGATTAATGAACCGCCTGGGACCAGGCAGAACCGGAAAACACCTGCCGGTTGAGTAGTGATTTGGTCCCTTACTTGCTTTTATCATTAATAGATGATACGTTTACCAGTATTTTTGGTCATGTTTGACAGGTCGTGATGTCTGATGCACCTATATTCATATCATCAATAATCAACTGATAAATAATATCACAACATTCTTGGACTGATTTTGATTATATCATTAAAATACATGAATAGGCTTACCGGCATTGGCGGTGCCCCAAGACTTCTTTTTCTGTGGGGAACACAGGGGGAACAAAAGTTAAATTTTGGGGAGCAAAAGTGATGGGGGGGGGTCAAAACATCAACATAATGAGGTTTTAAAACCAATTTTTTTCCAAATTCGCTGTTTTTTGCCAAAATTTGGGTGATTTGTTAATCTAAACTTCAACTGATTTTTTGGAACAAATTTTGTCATTTTTCTTCTGGCTGGGGAGGGGAAACTGGGGTACGGAAAAAATCCGGGGGGGGGAAGATGCAGAGCTTTACATGTTTATTTTGTTTTGTGCCCAGTGGGATATTGGTTGACCAAAATGGGCCATATCCTTTCAGCCTTAAGATCTCAGACAATTGATGTGCTGCCGTGTTTGAATGCGAAAACTTTGTGACAAGTTGTGTGTTTAAAGGGGCATTATAACATTTGATCAATTGGTGAATGAAATATATAAATGTGGCAGGTTATTTAAAGGGTGCATTTTGGTGCATCACCGAGCCTTTAGTATTTGCATGCGTGTCTATAATTGAATGTGGAAAATATACAAACAATTTTTTTCCCGTATAAAGCAGGTGGCAGTTATAGGATAGTGGTCAATGGGGGGGGGGCATGGGGGGAACAATCACAACAACACCATTCCACCAAAGGGGTCCAAGGGTGTCCCCACTTTTTGCTGATTTATTTTAAGAGAAAGGTCCAAAATTTAGTGCAATTGTTTACAAGAAAGTCCCCCTTTTTGGTGATGAAATGTTCAAAAAGTTTCATTTTCGAGGGGTTTTTAGGAGTCCACATTTTAAACCCAAAAAAGGTCCCATTATTGGAAAAAAAGAAAGGTCCACTTTTTTAAAGTCCTGCACCCCCCCCCCCCCAAGAAATCCTGATTTCATTTCATTTGTGGCCTCATCATTAAATAATTTTTTGATGTACAATAAAACCAACTTTATTAAGGGTGTTCCGTAACCTGACCCATCTGATACACTTTTTCCCTACACACTTGTGAATTTGGAAACCCTTCAAGGAAAAGCACTGGTTTATATCCGTTTAAGGTGTTCCACGTCCAATCGTTATGTCATAAACAAAGGTGTCAGATGGGTCCAGGTTATGGAAACTCCTGAATAACGTTGTTTTTAATTTTAACTCACAGCTATCTACTGAGCCACAATGAACTGGAAGAGTGCTAAATCACAAAATCCACCACCCTTAATTATGCAGATGTGACCATAGCTTGGATTTGAATTTTCAATTTGCCTGTGCTTCTAAACATAACAATCTATTAGCTTTATATACACTTGCAAGCTTTTATTATGCATGTTCATGTTTGGGACTGACACTAGTTGTGTTAGAAGCATTTGTTGATCTTATCATGGAAGCTTGAGAGCCTGTGAGGTGCAACGATAAGCGGCAGACTCATGATCATCAAACTACTGTAAAATCGTAAGTTCGAGCCCCGCTGCAGCCAACATGTTTGTGTCCCTAGGCAAGACCGTAACCTAACCATCTGACTCAATTTTTTTCTGACACACTTATGAATTTGGAAACCCTTCACAGAATAAAGCACAGGTTTATTCTGTTAAGGTTTCCGAATTCATAAGTGTGTCAGAAAAAAGTGTGTCAGAAAAAAGTGTGTCAGATGGGTCAGGTTACAGAAACTCTACTTAATCTCAACTGCCTCGTTGACCCAAGCAAAATCTGGGAGCTGTTATGGAGAATATTACAATCTAAGTGCTGATAGGGATGTGCGCTTGGCCAGCTGATGACAGCCAGATGAAGCGAAATGATTGTGATGATTTCCTGATGGCAGCATAATAATAGGCAACAGCGCTTTGAATCCTCCGGAAAAGGCGCTATACAAATGTCGGTATTATTATTATTATTGCGCGAGCTCATGCAAGCTTGTGAAGTGAGCTCGTACGTGCTCATCCTGTTCCAAATCTAAGCTTGAGCTTGAGCATGTGAAGCTGATCACGCAGCTAAAGCTCGCACCTGTCAAGTTTGTGGGCAAGCACATACAAGCTCTATAGATAGTATGTGCATCAATGAGATGCACAAGCTTGCAAGTGATTGTAATAGTTCAAAAAAGCTGATGTAATAAGTTCACAATGTGGCAAGTTTGTTACATGTTGCAACAAGCTTTTCATAAGGCGACAGGGGATAAATTGGAATAGGTAATTTTGGCCAACAAGAGGCTTGTGAAAATGGAAAACAGCTTACTGTACGGTACCAATTGCGTTTCGTGGTGTAATTTAAACTGGAAACACACACACATACGGACATGCGCGTTATTGCAAAACCCCCCTCATGCTTTTCAAGCAAGGGGTACAAAAGGCAAAAATCCGATTTTTGATGATTTTTTTTATTTTACTGATTTAGCAAATCACTGATGAGGTGCCTTTAATTATCAGTCTATACTTGCATGGCATGATTTTGGTAATTTAGGAACATTTGTTAAAAAAAATTCGAGGATTTGTTATAGTTGCCGTTACAATTTCTTTTCTGAATAGGCGTTTAATACTAGCGCGGAGGTGTTGCGCGTAACGCGCATCTATGTAGTTCCTTTGACGAGTTGTAATGGTTCTTTCTGGTGGTAATGCTGGCATAGTCAGCACGAAAAGGATTATGACAGAGAGTATGGGCGGGGCATTTATTACAGACAATACAGTAACCAAACAATGAGCCAGTATAGTCTCAATTCCCATGGCACAGTCAGTAAGTTTCATTCACCAGGGTATTTAAGAAAAATATACCCCCGGGTTCTGAAGATGATTTATAATACCAGAACACACTTTAGATCAGTTCATGTTTTAGTTACATATACATGGCGGTCATGAAACTGTGGTCCTTGGTGGATGAGGATTATTGTTAGCTCATAGTAACCACTGCACTGCCATTGTACTTACTGCGGTTCCTCATATTCTTGTCCTCCTCCTCATCCTCCTCCTCTAGACACTCTCATAATAATCAGACATACTGCCCTGCCATAATGTTAAACCAAGCTTGCATTACCGCCTTCTTGAACTGGCCGACCCCTTCTCCATTCTCATCGGGCCGTGGCCCCCCCTGTACGTAGTGTGCTTTGTAAGGTTGTTTGCAAAAATCTCCAACTAGAGTGTGTGAGTAAGGCAGATTGCCAGGGCTGAGGGAGGGGTCTTCAGGGATTTCTTTTGGCGGTGGTATCTGGTGAGCGTGGGACGCGGAAACATTGCCCGAGGAGGAAACAGCGCCGTTCCAATGCGGGACTGGACTGGATACATGTAGAGAAATTATAACACAGTTATTTTGCACCATTAGACTTCAAGCCAAGATCACTCATTTATTTCAAATGTAATTAATTGGGAATATAGTGCTGTCAAAAATTATTAGGAGCAGTATATGTGAAAAACAGACGTTCGTTCAAGCTCGTAAATTTTCAACAAATCCTTCTACAACAATAATAATAATAATAATAATACAACTGCATTTATATGGCACTCTACACAGAACACAGCACGTTTAATACAACAAATACTTAATATGAAATGCAATAACAGCACATTTTTTAAGATGGCCCACAATTCTCAAAGATGAGGGATTTCTGCACAGTTGTTGGCGTAATTGTATGATAAATATACCGCAATGTTAATGACTCAAGTCCGTAATCCATGTATTTGTCATTAAAAGAAACGATTTTGTGATTAGAACAGGATCTCCAATTGTAATTTAACCCTAACACGTCAGGTGCCCGGCAACACGTCCCATGGCAATGCAAGCACTATGAAAGTATCTCCTGAAGTACCATGGGAAAAATAGGCTGCAAATGTGCTTGGTGCCATTGAGCCGTTTTCCCTCCCGGAGGAGAAAAAAACGGCAGAAATGTGTTGAAGGTCCCACCAGCAATAGGTCTCCTGAGGAAAAGCATCTCACGTGGCATGCAAAGCAATGGCTTTTTTGTCCGTCTTACTTTTGGGTTGGAAAATTGACCTTGACACATTTGCCAATTCGGAAGGTCCAGACGTACATTCCCATTTGGGAGAACCCAGATCATACTTTGGACAGCAATGCTTGGTGGGATACAAAATGGCATCGGGAAACTACCCCTGTAATGCCATGGGGACATGATCCCATCATCAACCGCGCAGTGCTAAAGTAAAAGAGTTCCTGAAGTCCGACCAGCAAATTCGCACTGAAGCAACTCAATTGCTAGTTGTTGCGGTTGGGTTAACAGCAAAGCTGGAAATACCAAATTTCGTTTCCATCCATTGTGAATCCGGTTTTGTCCCGTGACCAAGTGTGGCCGGATTTCACCTCACACTCGCAGCACCCACTCTCATTACTCCCATTCTTACTCCCTCCTTTCACTTCACCCTATTCAATGCATCCTCCATCCTCCAACCCACCTTCTACTCTCCCTCTCCCTCTTTTCACACTTGCTTCTTCCAAGTCCTTCTTTGGACCGTCCTCCCAAACCCTCTCCTCCTCCAACTCAACTCCCTTCTTAACACATGCCCGTCATCCTTGCCTCAGCACGTACCCATACCACGTACACTATTCGCCTTTGCAAAACGGTCCATTGCTTCTTCCAAACCCAACATCTGCATCAAGTCCTCAGTCTTCATCCTATCCATCAACTTCACACCACACATCGTTCTCATCATTGCTCTTTCTCGGCCCTTTTATGGCAAAAGGGCATAACTCGAGTTACACCTTTTGCATTGAAAGGGTTGTCCTGCAAAAACAATGCATTATGGGATACATATTTTTGTAAAAATAGTTTTAGCATTACTTTGGCTCAACATTTAAAAAGAAAAATGTATCCCATAATGCATTGGTTTTGCAGGGTGACCCTTTCAAGGCAAAAGGGCGTAACTTGAGTTACGCCCTTTTGCCATAAAAGGGCCGTTCTGTCCTCCTCAGAATCCCCATCTCATTTTCGCTCAGACACCATGTCTCACTCCCATACAGCATCACTGATCTCACACAGCTCTTACACTAATTACACATATTCATCTGCTTTGCACTTCAAATCATCAAAGCTACGGTACTTTAATACCTTGTGTGCAAGTTGTGGACAACACATTGTTTTGGGTTTTTTATTTTCAAAATGAATTTACAAGTTTGTAGCATGTAAGTATCCCTTGCAAGTATAGTAAATTTGTTCACAATTTTCTTTTGTTGCAATAATATATACAGGTGTTAGTGATAATTGTAACCTGTTTCCAAATCTTTCCATGGCCCAGGCACGGATAATAATATAATTATCAGTTATAATTGACTCCCCGTAAATTGAGGATGCAAACAATGAAAAAGCTGCATAGCCAATATGTTAATTTTAAACCACAAACCATAAAAGTATTATAACAATTCTCCTTTGTCCATCACAACTCCCGTATTCCGTAGTAGTGTCACAAATGGGATTTCAATTGTGTATACTTATTTTGTACTGTACACTGGTCACTTCTCTATAGTTATTTGATTGCTGCTGTCTGTTTGAAGTTTCCATCTTTTTTGGTTGGGGCATTCTTTTTCTTTTGTGTAAGTAGCCGGTTCTTTTGTGTTCCGCCCTCCTCTGCTATTCTCCACCTGTCTTCTGGTATTTCTTTTAGTGACCACTGATGTGTTTTTGTTATGTGTGTCTTTTGTCCATTTGTCTTCTGGCTATTTCTTTGAGTGACCTGTGTGCTTTTAGTGGAGGGGCCTATGTAAAATTTGGTGAAATTCATGTTAATTGTTGGCAACCACTATAAACGTATACTACTGGGTCTGACAATTCAGAAAAATGATGTTGCCATTTTTTCCGTTGACCTTATGGTTGACCTTGAAACGAGGTCAAAGGTCAACGCGGTCATACATCGTCCAAGTTTATCGACCTTGGTACCAACATGTGGCAAATTTCACAAGGAACATTTGATATATTTATTTTTTGTTATTTAACCTTTGGTTTTCTTGTTATTTGCAAATAACCTAATTAAGACATAATAATGCAACACTTAATTGCCTTTCTGCAGACCAGCCTATCTAGAGCAAGAGTTAGGCCTAAGTTTTTGCACAATACAGTCATCTATAAACCTATTCTTGAATGTAGAATAAACCTACACAACCCCCCATTATTTCTTGCTATTAATACCCATGGTAAGTAAAGTAAAACCAAGAAAATAGGAAGGAAATCGTCGTTAATATACCATGAAATAACCAAATTCGCACTTCAGAGACAAAAGTTTGTATACCAGTTATCTTAGTCTCAGTCCTGTATGAAGATTTTAATTATTCTTTCCATCATCCAGAGACCCTGAAACGTCGTGTCTACGCAAGATCAAGTATAGAGTCACCCTATACCCCCGTGGGGGGCGGGGGTGTCCTCACTTTTGATTTGGGTAGGGACGTGCCTCCGAGATCGAAGTAGGACCCTAGCTTATAAATTTTTTCCAAAACATGGACCTTAGCTAATATCAGAAATGCAATTTTTGGCCAAATTTAACAACCCAAATTTTCCCCCCTTTTCCAAAAATTGTTTTTAAGCAAATTTTGACGATTTTGACTTCAGATTGTGGACATTCCGACTCATTTTCCCTACATTCCCTACCATTTTTAAAAAATTTGGCTTCTACTTGAGAAAATTTGACTAATTCCTCAACATATTTGAGAAATTTTGAAAAACAAACCTTGCCCACTAAAATTGGCATTAACATGGGTCATTGATATACCAAATGCTACAAATGAGAACCGTGTCTGTAGCACGTCCCTGTATGGTCTTTGTGTTGAGATCCCCCCCTCCCAACCGTTTTCATCCATTATTTTCTGGTCTTAGTGGTATGATGTATGCAACAAACAGTCAGAACCACGTTGCATGCCATACTGGAGAACAAACATCCACTGGCAGAGGTATAGGTCCCTTGATCGATTCCACAATTATATGTGTATAATGGTTCATCACCACAATAATATAATTACATTATCCTGTGAAATCCTGTCACAGAACTCTTGGGAAACTGTTAAGATTGGTGGGTTCATTCATCAGGTATGACGGTTGTTAGTAATAAGCTCTTCTAAGTATATAGCAACATCCATATTGCTGTAATTTTCAATTGTGCCTGTTTTGCATTTTAAAGCTGGAAATGCTTTAAAGACGAGAAATTCTCTTTGATCCAAAAGACCAAGGAGTCGGGAACCAAGTTTTAAAACCTGCGGCAGCATGCCAATTGTCAAAAGTGATTATCTAACTTGTTACAGACCAAATTCAAATCATACACTAACCTTTTTGATTTTTGTTCATGGTGGACATTGCTGCTGTCAGCAGCAGGTCCGTCGTCCCACACCCCCTACAGTCAAACACACACGCCCAATCCCAATAAGGTTCAAAAGTCACCGTTTTGTTGATTTTGTCCATAAAATGGCCAAAGTGTAGAGAAATTGACAGAAATTTCACACATTTTAGTGAGGATAGAGCAAAAAGGAACATTTTTAGGGGTTAGTCTGCTTTTATTTTACCAAAGTCCACATTTTCAAGTCCCCCGCCGGCGCCCCCTAATACTAGTCCATCTAGAAGACCCTCGTTCCTCCTCCCTGTGTCCATCCCCCCCCCCCTGTGAGTGACCGAGCACCAACGCGGAGCGCGTAGGGTCCCTCAGTCTTGGAAAATCTTGCGTTGAAAACCCCTAACGCAAATGTCAATCACTACTCACATTGAACAATCATATTTAGCAATAGATTCGACTTGGCAACCGGATGACACAGCTGGACGACAGACGACCACATACCCCTCTCTTGGACTTTGCGGTTAGTACCCTTTTGGTAAACGATCACATATCAAGTAGTTGGTATTACACACCGATGGCTGTGTGTCCCTCTATACGTATACGGTATTCTTGTCACAGTTCGCAGTCAGGTCAAGTTCAAAACCGCAAAGCTCGGTGATTTGATTCAACACGTTACACCCGCTTTTTAAAATTTATTTTACTTTTGTAAGATTGTGCAAAATTTGCAACTGTGAGAATAAATCTCACCTCCAAAGCAATAATTCTGTATTGTGTTTATGTAATAGGTTCCACAAAAAAGGT
>JAMKCH010014576.1:0-25254 GCA_023653785.1 Ophioderma brevispina
TGGAAAAGTTAGGCAAGTCTTCCACAAGGGAGTATCCCTTTCAAATGGATAACCTCATTTTGAAATCCACTTTAAGTCACTCACAAGAGGATTAATAAGTAATGATTCAAATGGAACAGCCCAATGGATACTGTTCTGAGATTTTGGCCTGTAATTATGCCTCCAGGAGCAATGGTCTAGACAATAAGGTCCTGGAGCTAAATAAAAAATAAAAAGTAAATTTGATGCACATGCTCCAGGAGCATAGGGTAATATGCCCTATAGCAGTAGTTGACTGAGAATATTTTTCAATTGCCCCAGGAACTGCCATATTCTCCTGGAGCATTGGTGCATTCAAATCCTGGAGCATATTTGACTTGAAATATTGTTTTGTCCAGATTATTTTATGCCCATGAGCCATATGCTCCCTGGACCTTATGTTCCTGGACCTTATGCTCCTGGAGCATAATTTTGGGGCCAAAATCTCATAGAAACTGGACAACTTAATTAATTTGAAAACCACATCCTTCTGTTGAAGATTTAGGTAGGCATGGTTTCTCATTATATTAGCTGAAGGCCAATAATGCCAATATGTTTGAAAGTTCAATACTTGAGGGCCAAACCCAACCATAAATTCTTAGGTTCCCTTGTTAGGGCAAGTCAAGGGCCAAAATCATGGTTGGCGGGCGATGAAGGATTTTTTGGCAAGGGGTGGAGGACTTTGAAAAAGTTGACTTTTTGTAAAGTGGAACTCCTTCCCCTCCCTCACTGGTCCTTTGTAGATTAATTCTCATGCCAAAAGAATTTTCTCTAAGTTTTGCAGCTTTTATACAAATTTCAAAAATCAGCAAAAAAGATGGACCTTTTAATTTACCAAAACCCCTTGGTGGAATGGTGTTTGGCGACCACAACTTCCAGCATCATCATGCAGTTACAGTCCCCAGTAAAAGCCGCCTCGACCGTTTTCGGACGAACCTCCATCTTACCAATATTGCCTTGAACCCTGATGTGAGTCGCGGAATTTGCCTAACTTCTTGCCATCTTTAGGGTGGGGTGGTGAAAAGCAAACCGGGCAGCCATGATCATTTGTCTAGTTCTCGCTGCTTTTTTGCTTTATTGTTGGCCGCGCTCCTCAGGGGCCGCGGGCCATGGGCAGGGACCCCTTGGGAAATAAGTTGGCAACTTCAGCCGACTTAATGGGTTATCCTGGCTAATTGACTGTGTACGGAGGTGTTTAGTGCGTATTGATTTTATGTTTGTATATCGTAAGTTTGGCAATTAACCGCTTCAGTACACAAACCAATGACTGAGCCCAAACTAATCACATAACAATTAGTACCCAATGAACTCCATTGCCCTAGCATGCACAGCAGGCGTGGCCAATCCCACTCTACTTTGCAGTAAACGGGGTTAAATTTGGTTTCAAGACATGTTTTCAATTGAGTGGACGACATCTTTCCCAGGGTCATCTATGCTAATGATCTTTACCAATCCCTCTCAATGAAGAGACTTTAAAATCATCTTGCCTTGACCCTTGGTACAAAAAAAACTGTCAAACAACTGGCTGGGCTAGGCAAGGTACGGAAGTTATTTAATTTCTATCATTGATTTTGCACGGGAGAATTGGCCGAGGGTCCATTGGCTTTCCAAACATGTGTCTCGCCGACACCTTTCTTCAATGTCTTTTGCATCATTTGCTTACAACCAAATTAATTTAGAGGAATAAACTATCTACTAACGACTCTGGTACCAACAAAATCGGATATATAGTTTTTAAACGCATGATGCAAATTTGAGACTGCCTGTCTATTCCAACTACTGGAGATTTCTTTCTCGGGGTCAGCGCATCATTTGTGACCGCCGTGTGTGTGGGGCATACAAAAGTGGACCGTATCTGCACTATGTTAAGTTAAATGCAGTGACTGCAGTGGGCCTTCTGTCACGTTTGTGACCAAAACCGGCGATTTTTTACTTTCAACCCAATCCTGTTTTTTGTCAACATAACCAATCTGTTATTACTTTTTACATTATTAATAACCTTGAGTCTAAAGCCTAACCAAAATAATATATCCACTTTTCACTTGATTGGGGTTATTTTGTCATTGGTAAAATAAAGTTCGGTCATGTGTGGGAACCCATCAGAAGGTCACACACTGACCAACTTTGGGGGGGGGGGCAACCATGACAAAATAACCAATCGACCAAAGTCGAAACATTATTTTTGGTTAGGTTTGGACTGAAGTTTATTAATAATGTAAAAAGTAATACCAGATTGTTACGTTGACAAAACAGCATATTGGGTTGAAAGTAAAGAATCACCGGTTTTTTGGTCACAAACGTGACCGAAGAATTGCCCTTAGTTCATTTCTCACCTGGTGATATCCTTGGGTAAAGTCTCTGTTTCAACAATCTCTGTTTTGCATCATCGTATCTCTCCTCCTCGCGGGCACCCTCCGCATCCCTTCCTGCAGATAAGCTTTTTTTCTTGACTTCTTTCTGTTCCTCCTCTGTGTCAACTGCAAATATGAAAGAATGGTAAAAAACGCTGGATTGCTTTTATTCTCAAAGATATGTTATTTTAGAGTCACTGGGATATAGAAGTCCTAGGCCTTGTTTTTAAAGGTCCCCAGGAATTTTTGGCAAATAGAAATTGATGTGGTTTGTTTCAAGTCTACAGGGAGGGACCAGAAAGCATTCAATATTTGGGTTGGTGATGACATCATTAGTGAAACTATTGCTTTTTCAGAGAGTAATAGAAAATTCCAGGTGGCTGGTGTGAATCTATTCATGACAATGACTGAAAATCAATATTATCACGAATGATGTCACTGGTAGTGTATTCTTTTTTTGGCCCTGTTTATTGGAATGGAATGTCCCATAAAGATTTGGAGTAGGTTTATCATCTCATTTCCTGGGACCTTAATCAATTGGGTAGGAACAAAATTGAACAGGTGTGCTAAACAATAATCCAGTTTATTCAATTTAACGTTGCATGCAATTTTGGAAATCTTGTTTGTGTGACAATAATGTGGTGCAAATACCATCTGATTCGATCCTGTTGAACATAGTTCAAGGTTGATGTTATGGGCACGGCCTCAATTGCTCGTTTTGAGTGCATTGTTGTTGAATGTGTCATAATGGTACCACATACAAACTGATTTTTGTCAAAACACAATCAAACCTCCATCCATTATATATATATAACAGTAAAACAAATGATATTTCTCATTGACTTTTGCCAAAAATCCTGTGTTATGATTTTTTTTTAGTTGCAAAAAAAAAATGCACTATGCAGATTTTCTTCACTGTATTTTTGGCCCAGATTTGTTCTTTCTTTTTTTTCCAGTTGTTCTCAGCCATTTTTTGTTCAAATTGTTTTCATATCATTGAAAAAAAGAAACAAATCTGAAATATTTTAAACTAGAAACCAAATTTCATCAATTAAAAAAAATGGGCTTAGCATTTTGGTTATGGTTGATGCTTCTTATTATCAACCAATCAGAAAAGAAATTTTCAAGTGAAGTTGTTGGAGCATACAATGAAAATTGTGGAGAGGGTTCTAGAGAATAGGTTTTGGAAGATAGTGGAAGTGGATGAGATGCAATTTGGGTTTATGCCAAGGAAGGGAACGATAGATGCAGTGTTAAGGAGGTTGCAAGAGGAATATCAAGCTAAAGGGAAAAAGTTGTATATGTGTTTCGTAGATTTGGAGAAGGTATTTGATAGAGTACTGAGGAAAGTGATGGAGTGAGCGATGAGAAGAGAGGGATACCAGAAGTAATGGTTAGAGCAGTGATGAGTTTGTATGAAGCACAGACAAGAGTTAGAGTGGGATCTGAGGAGTTTGAGGTGAAGGTGGGTGTGCATCAAGGTGCTGTACTTTCGCCATTGATTTTTTGCAATTGTGATTGACATATTTACAGAGAGTGCCAAAAGAAGATTTGATGAGTGAGATGTTGTATGCTGATGACTTGGTTTTAATGTGCGAGACAATGGATGGACTGAGGGAGAAGTTTTGGAAATGGAAGAAGGCTTTTGAGAGTAAGGGTTTGAAGGTAAACCTTGGGAAGACAAAAGTGCTGGTGAGCGGGGTGGAGAGGGAGGTGGTAGTAAGGTAGACCAATGATGCGTGTGTGGGAAGAGGGTAATAGCAAGTTCAGTGTGGTGTGAGAAATGCGGGAAATGGATCCATGGGAGATTGACCCCAAGTTTGGCAAGAGATTTTATGTGTGGGAGATGTGAGAAGGGTGCTGGAGGGATGGTGGAACAGGAGGAAAAGTTGTGTAATGAGGTGGAATCGGTGAAGAGTTCACATAACTGGGGGACAAGGTTAGTGGGGGAAGTGGATGCGAGGTGGCTGTGACAGCTAGAGTGAGGTATGGGTGGGTGAAGTTTAGGGAATGTGGGTTGTTGTTGCAAGGGAAAAGATATCCTTTGAAGATGAAAGGTATGGTGTATAAGAGCTGTGTGAGATCAGTGATGCTGTATGGGAATGAGACATTCTGATGAGGACAGAGAGAGCAAAGACAAGAGCAATGTGTGGTGTGAAGTTGACGGATAGGATGAAGACTGAGGACTTGATGCAGATGTTGGGTTTGGAAGAAGCGATGGACTGTTTGATGAAGGCGAATAGTGTACGTTGGTATGGGCATGTGCTGAGGAAGGATGACGGGCATGTTTTAAGTTTTAAGAAGGGCTTTTGAGTTTGAGGTGGGAGGTTTGAGGAGGAGAGGGTGTCCAAAGAAGACTTTGAAGAAGCAAGTGGAGGAGGAGAGTAGGAGGGTTGGGTTGAGGATGCAAATATTTATATCCAAATAACGGATGAGGACAAGGTCATAAATAGCACAATGGAAGACCTGTGACTAGCCCACATCAAAACTCCCAAATCAGTTGCTGTAATCTAATTTGATACATTTGGGTGAGTTGCTACATTGAATGAGACTTGGCCACCATCATCTGCCTCTTAGTTTAGTTTCTGTCTGGTTAATGATTTAGATAATTTCCTTGTGGCAGCGGAATAAATGTCAATCACTGCAAGTGTTGGACGGGCCATAACAATAACACCATGTATTTCTTATATACCTTTGCTTGATTGAAGCACAAAATTATCTTGATTCACTTTGAACAGCTCCTTCTCATGTAACAGCAGCCAGCTCTTCTTCCTTGCGTGCAAACTCCTCCTCCTGAGTAGCCAATCAGCCTTGAGCTTCGCATTGAGACGGTGCGCTTCCTTCCACTGGGTCTGCCATTCTGTCACCCTCGGCAACCAAGGCTCTTTCTGAGAAGATGCGGATCTTTGATTCACTCATGTAGCTGAAGTGATGGGTTCTCTCTGGTGATGTCGCACCTGGAAAAGGAGTGCAAGAGGTATAAGTGCAATAGCTGGCCATGTGATACATTGTGTGCCTGCCATGTATTAGCGTAACTCGCAATTTATCTTCTTGAGTCAGTGGCTCTTGATATGGTTCTTCAAGCAACACTGGCACGGAAGACCAGTCAGAGCCACTGACCAAAGGACTTGGCATAATAGTTGTTTGATGGGAATATGACAAATGGCAGCTATTGACAACCTTGCGATATTATGCTCTCACATGACGAATTGAATTGTGAACTATTTACTTTTTATAAACAAGGACATGCCTCAGCTGCCGAGAATACATTTAACCCAAAAAATCTCATGTCTATCAAAAAATTGACAAAGAAAAGTTTTCAATGAGGGAAAAGGCTACTCTATTTTTTTTATATTGTTGATGCTGCAAAATATGGCTGGTATTTATTAGCAAGGTGGCTTCTACGGTCCAAAGATCAAAACATTATGTAACTTTGACAGTTTATCCCCGCTAAACCGGGGGAGGCCGGATCACCTCACACTCTGCAGCACTGCGGTATGAGGATTGAGTGGAGCAAAAGAGTAATGAACGGAGCCCTCATGATTGCACAATCAAGTTTCGGCGTGGGCCTAGCCTAGCCATGACCACCATGCAAGGGAAGCATGTGCGGATGGGCAGCATTAGCACTCGAGCTGTGATGCCGTGTGCCAGACACTGCCATATCGATGTTTTCTAACAAGAGGAAAAGGGTTGTAAGAATGTGATTTTAAGTACTTTTGGAACAGAATAGATTTGGAAACTACCACAGATCTGAGACAAATTTCATTGCAGATTTCATTGGCATGTCAAAGTCGGTAAAACTGATTGCATGTAAAGCTTTATTGATAGGTTAATTATGTATGATAATATGATGGGGCAATGGCGTGCTTTATCTTTAACAACGTTTGTCTACATTGAGTAGAGTAAGACGGAGAAATTTCAGCAGAACTCGGATTGCATAACTATATTCCTGCCAATCCCCAAAATGATCTCTAGAGACCTTTGACCCCTAGAAGACCCTTGACCCATGAAGACCTTTGACCCCTAGAAGACCTTTGACCCCTAGAAGACCTTTAAATTAACCCCTAGACGGCTTTTGGCAACTAAATCCTCTATAAATATCCATACACTGCTCATTTCATTGCCCCTTTCAGAGGACAACAAATTCACCATTTTTCTGTCCCATTTACAGGCTGTGGCCTTTGCTATTGGATCATCAGCATAGATAAGGAGTGCACCTTAAAAGGAATTTCCTGCTTGGTGTAGCTGATTGGAGTGGTTGGGGTGGTTGAAAATGCCAAGGGCTTTGCAATTTTAAGTTTCAATGCAATGCTTCAGTGACCAAATAAAATCACCTGCCCTTGGAATCAAAATCAACACTCAAAAGAGAAAATTGGTGTTGATATAGATAAGATTGGGTTACAAAAATTGAATAACCCTTTTTGCACATGGTAATGTTGGAGAGTAAAAGAAAGTGAACATAGATTTTGGCTTGATCTTCCAAGGCTAATGGAAATAGTAGGTGTGGCATAAATAAGCCAACGTGGCTAACACTGTACAACAAATTTTAAGAGACTTTGCTTATTGATCAAGCGGCTTGATATGGAATTAAGATATTACGGTCAAAATTCATGGACAATTTTCCTCCCCTCACTCAAGGTGGTGGCGTAAGTTTGCGTGCATCTGCAAAATGTTCTTGAATATAGGTAGCAAAAGATTCCACTGACTGCATCAGATTTTCCACTCGGGCCAAGTGGTCTTTTTCCTCCCTGTAACTCGCGACCCTGCCAAATATGATAATATGATTAGACGAAGTCAAAAGATAAAATGTAAAGTTACAATATTTCCAAAGGTATGGACAGTGATAACAATGACCAAAGGAGCAAAAAGACTTGTAAAGGATACCAAAGAGGCTAAAAAAGGACAGACAAAAGCTGCCACAAAAAAATCGGTGTGTTAGGATCAAATCTAGAAACCCCATATCTCCACCACCCATACTGTCACCTCTGTCTGTGCCTATTATCGGTGCCGAATTTTTTGGTTCACAACAAGTACTGTCTAATACAGTCTGCAATTTCCACATTTTGCTATCAACTGTGACCTCATCAGCCATATTTGCACCAACTGTCCAGCCCTCCAAACCATCCATCAGCCAGAGTCATATCACCATATAATCTCCGTATCTTACCATTCAAGCCTACTTAATGCCTTTCATTTTCTAAACGCTCATTTTAGCAATAATCCTACGATACCCACTGTAAAATTTGGCAACCCCTGAGTTGCGTCCGCAGTCAGGGGCCCAATGAGCTAGCAACACTGACTTCTGGATCATTTTTGGTATACTCTTTCCACTGGGTTGACTCCACTGTCGGGGAAGAGCGAAACTGGTAGAGTCAACCCGGCTTCAGAGTGCTCGGGCCATAAGGCAAGCGAGCTATGGTGATATAGAAGGTTGAACAACAATTATACCAGATCACGTACCGACTCAGTGGGTAAAGTGCTCTGGGAGCTGTGGGCCGACTGAAGAATGTGGAGGTTTGCTGTGGATGACGAGGAAGCTTATGACCTAGCTGGCGTCGAACCGCTGCGTACTAGGACAGCTCGGAAGATCACTTTTGAAATCGAAGAGAACAAGCCCATCCCATGGCGTCCCTGATATCCTGTATAGAAGCGCCCCGGTAGAAGGCCCACGCAGCCGCCTGAGATCTTAATTACTGCGCTGAGCTCTTGTGCGTCCCCGCAAGACGAACCTCCGTAAAACTAACTAGGCCCTCCTTTATGACTGTCACCACCCATCTGGCTAATGTCGTCCTGCAGGCCGGGCGAAACGGGTGGATGGAAGAGTTGGTCCGTGAGCCCCCTATAGGGTTGAGTCTTGCTGAGGTAAAAACCTTCAAGGCTCTAACTGGAAACCAGGGTCTTCATCGCTTGAACCTGAAGCTTGTTCGGAGATCTGGGAGGTACGTTCGGCTATGGAGTGGAGCTGAGAGATTGATTCTTGGCCCGGCAGCCTGATCGGGGAGAATACGAGCCGGCGTTCCTGTTACTGTGAGATGAGTCTCTGCTTATGCAAAATCAAGGGGTGTCCGATACTCCTCTGCCGATGCTTGCGGGCGACAAGGAAGAGAGTCTCTTGGTGGTGCCCGCTAAGGACGCCTGGAGAGAGGCCCTAAGGCGGACTGTAAAGTAATGCTGGAGGACTGCTGGCGGTCCCAAGCTGGCACTAGAGAGCGTCCGTGATCGGACGGCCGTTGATGCAGCATTCCGTTGGTGAGATTACGAAGCGCTGGCGAGTTAGACACTGTGATGCCTCCGTGATGCCTCCTCCAATCCCAGATGATGGCTGAGACGAGTTTCTCGCCGAGGGTCCACTTGGTGATTCCTGCACCCGTACCGTAGTTCTGTAACCAAAACCAGAGGTCAACATTAAATCTTTAACACTCTACTCGTTATCACATCATAGTGACCTCTGGTTTTGGTACCGCGCTGGTGAAGGGAACATGTACATATAACCAGAACAGTCCGAAATTTGCGAAGTGCACGCCTTTTCATACTGCTGGTACCCGTACCTAAAACTATATTGTCCCAACACACTCCCTTGTGTGCTCTAAGATACTCGTAGTGACCATCAACCGGTCATTCATTTTTTGATATGTCCTTCGGGCGATAAAATTTATGTGAAAAATTAAGGGGCCTTCCGAATTACCTCGAGAGAAGTTTTCCACTCAATGTGACTCCATTTTGACCTTTGACTTTTCAGGTAGCTAGAGCTATCCCCGGAGCGTATTGAACTCAACAAGGAACGCGCCTCATTGGTCGTGTTGGAGTGATTGAACGTGGATAGCGTTCGTATTATTATTGAACGTGTATCTTTTACCCGCCGTTTACGAAAAAATGTGCATCGGTCATATCGCGCAGGATTTGGTGATTTTCGCTACACCTCTTTAAAATAACTTCAAAATTGCAGTGCCTGATCTGAGAGTAATAAACAACAGTGGATAACCATTACCATTAACTCAGACCTTACAATGGGGGTGGGGTGAGGAACTGAGGGGGACAATTTGGATCCTTCTCCGTAAGCACTAGGTATTCTCGGGGGGGGGGGGGGTTATCACATCGGGATGAAGTATGAGTATGTGCCGCCTACTAAGTGCCCCTCATTTAGGACCATTTCAGTTCCAGAGACCCTACTTTTTAGGTCACAAAGCTATATTCTACCACTTTTTTTTTTTTTTTTTTTTAAACATAGCTGGAAATTGATGGAATCAAATTTTTTAATATTTTTTTTGGAAACCTTCACTAACAGTAAACCCAACCTTTAAAAAAATTGCTTTGATAAAGTTAATTTCATCTCATCTCCAGTGGACATTTAGATTTCCTTTTCAAAATCAATACGCCCGGGGGATAGATCTAGCTACCTGGCATATGGATATTATGAAATGATGCACACACAACTGTTTTTAAATGTGAGAGTCGCCCAATAGTTTCTTAGTTTTTTAAAAAAAAATCTACCCTCCTTTCGTCCATTCAGAAGAAACGATATCATGTTACTACTTCTCTGCTCCAAATAGCACCAAAAAATCTTGATTTATCTCATATAAAAAACGACTGGCCGTGATATACGTGCGTCACAATGTTCCTGGCCCGACACCCCAGCGAACACGTTTGAAGTCGCGTTCAAACACTCCAACAACAATACCCAAACATACTCGTAAGTTTGTCACGTGTATGACCCTGTATGACCAGGGTGTGACCTTTAACACCTCTTTATGTACACAAAGGCAGCATTTATAATACCTTCCACATGTTTTGATGGATATCTCCGAGCACTTGAGCACAAGTGAAGTGTTACCTGTATTGCTCAGACCGTTGGGATTTAGACGAAAAATGTGATTTCTGCCTTGTTCCCAAAATTCGTCCAAATTCGTTATTTGTTTGCTTTTTTTCAATGCTTAACTGCAGCATATGGAAAGAAGGTATGTGAGATTTCTTCTAATCATAGAAATTTTTCTGGAAACTTGCTTTTGTTGTTGTAAATGGAGGAGGAATTACTGGTTTTATTATTGGTTCATTCTCCTGCAATGGCTCCGTTCTGAAACCAACGGCCGTTCAATGATAATGTACCGTGTTTAAGATAATGTCGCCTCTGGTTTTCAGTTACTGGAACACCCGTACCGTGGCTTGACAAGTCTTAAATTATAATCCTCCTTGTTGTAGGTCTCCTTGCCCTCTCCAGTCAGATTGGCGGCTTGGGTGATTACCGCTGGAGAAAGTGTTATCAATGTAATTATTCCCGTGACGGTAAGGCCCGGCCGTAATAACGATTGAGGGGCCCCCGATGACGGGAAACTCAATAATTAATCCATTTCTAAGTACCCCGTAAACGGTAAGGCCGGCCGTAATAACGGTATGGGCCCCCATGACAAGGGAGGGGGAGACCAATATCCGGTGGTGGAGCCTTGGTCCCAACGACATATGTCGGGGCTGGGCGGTGAGGCTGCTGGCTCACATGTTCCCGTAGGGTGATCCATCCCGTAGAGCCATTCTGCATATTGGGATGAGGTGCTACTCACTGACGAACCCGGACGTCGAAGGTCCCTGTCTTCCCGGCTGTCTTTCCTCGACAGTGTATCTGTCAGGGTGTTGTCTTCCCCAGAAGGCGGATGGCTCTCAGGGTGATCCGATGACTGAGACACCACTCCAGGACCGTCTGCAGGCAAATGATGCGACTCCCAGATCCTCCCTGCTTGTTAATAGGAGACGACCGGCATGTTGTCGCACCGGGCAGATGTGACCGTCCTGACATATGGAGAGTCAGCCTCGGCGCTAGATAAACAGCCCACAGCTCCAACTTGATTAATGTGATCTTGGGTCAACTTCCCCTTGTACACGTCCCCGATAGGCGAGTGTCTCCGACGTGGGTTTCCCAACCCGTTCTAGATGCGTCCGTCCTGGGAATGAAAGATTATGGTCTGATGTGAGTAGTATTCCGGCGGAGAATTATCCGGTCAGATGCCACCACGCTACCGCTCTTCTGGCGTGTGGGGCGTCATAGTTCCTCTTGAAGCCCGGTCTCGGCAAATGTTGAACCGCGATAGACTAGCAGCTATACTCTTGCATGCGACGTCTGCGTCTTGATCACGTTGTCATACTGGCTGCGAGCCCAGTAGTCAATTGAGGTTCATGAGGATCCCGGCGCACTGCGTCGTAGATGCAATGCGCTCGGCGGTCGGACATGCCATTCCACGCTTGAAGATCAGCGCCGCCCTTAAAAAGTCCGATGCTCCGCGCAGGAGTGTTGAAGTCCTTTCCCGATGGAATGCGCTGCCAGAGCCCTCCGTCGTGTAGGCTAAGGCGATGGCTTCTCCTCCCGAACTCTGCTACAATCTCACTATCCTGGTGAATGTGCGGGACACTGTTTAATATCCAGAACGGGAGGCAATGGAAGTGACTTAACGAGCCGGTCGATATAGGAAACCGAGCCACTTTCTGTGTGACGTGTGTATCTGCGAGTGGAATAAGCATCCTTTAAGTCAAAAGTGGATGCTCCCCCGGCTCCGATGAGTGCCTTGAGAACTGCTGATAGGCGCCCCATCTTGAAGAGGCGTGGGGACTTGAAGAACTGGTGAGCGCTTTCGTGTTTGAGGATCGGGCGCCCCGTCGGATTTCCTGTGAGAGACCAGCCTGAGGTGATGCTATGGCGCGGGGCGGTGCCCGAAGGATCACCGCCTTCTGAAGCAGCTGCTTGACCTCTTGGAGAAGGGCTTGCCGTCTGGTCACGTCCTTGGGGATCACCATCTCGCGTGCGCAGAACCCATGAGTTCGAAGTCCCCGCCCTCCAACGGGGTATGAATTATCCCACAGTCCCACCCCCCCCCCCCAAACGGCAGGGAGGTACTGAGGTCTGAGGCCAGTCACCTCCTCTTCTGGGGGAGGAAGCACTATGACCCCACACCCCCTCCTGATCGATCGCCCTTGTTGCATCCACCTCCGTCGCCTGCTCTTGCGTCGGTATCCTTGCATCCTCTCTGGGGAGATTGACCCTTGTTGCTCTTGGACGTCTGGTTTTTCTGATTGGGTCCCTGACACGAAAAGATGCGGTTGCTGCAAGCCCTCTGAGAGGGCCCCTGGGCTAGCCGCCCCTTCTTCTTCTTCTGGCGTTCGTCAGGCTGCCTAAGCCTTCTTGTTAGTCGACATCCTCCTCGTGTAGACACTTGAACTGTCCCCCGAAGAGGTCCGGTCTGTAGCGTCTCCATGAACTGCCGCGGGCTCAGGAGTTGAGGGCGTAAGGCGCACTCACTTTCCGCAATTAGGCGATTTACTACTACTGCGATAGCCTGCAGTGGTATTCCCCCGCGCAGAACGTAGGCCCGGCGGTGTATATAATGAACGTTGCTTGGTCCCCTGCACTCATCTGCAACCTGACAGGGTTCTAGACATTAGTTCATCAGGTTGGGCGAAGGTGAGGAAGGATGCGTTCAATAGTCCCGCATACCAGACCAGGTGTTTGGAATCAATCCCACAATGCATTGCCATGTGCCTATACTGTACTGTCTCAAACTTTATGTCGTACTTTCGGGATGAGAATATCCAGAAGTTATACCACAAGACATGTCGCATCATGCTAACAATCCCCTAAGTACTAACATTTAGTGGGCGGACAATTAGCAATAGAAGTCGGATTTTTTATGTGTTAAGACTAGGATTTTCATGCTGATCACATGATCCTATTGAGGTGAAATTTCCCAAACTGGTGCATTGTGGGATTGACTCAAAACCCCTCGTGTCGCATACCATCCCATGCAGTTTCCTCCCGGCCGCCCAATCCGGCGTCCCCTTTCTGGTCCATGGTGGGCCGGAGAGACTTTCCTTTCCGTTTGGTTCTTCCCCGGTGAGCTGTCGCAGAGCTTCCCAAGGGAGATAGAGTGGTACGTCAACGGCCGCCGCTTCTCTAACTTGTTACCCCTGAAGCTACTTCTCCAGCTCGTCAATCTCTGGTGAAGGTTTCAGGCCACTGGATCGGGGTGCCCCTCTAGCACAACTGCTAAAAGGAAATAAGCCGCCACTTGAAGGGCTCTGGTATCACGGTGAACGCTTGCCCTAGTTGTCGTATCTTCTCCAGGTGGAGATCCTTTCTACCTCCGGGACTCCGCCTTGATGATCTCTGTGAGGTTCCTTCTGTCTTGATCGTTTAAGTTACGGTGGTCCGAGGAGGGAGGCGTGCGTGAGTTGGTTGAACGCCACAGAATACCTGTCCCGATGGCCGTCCATGAATACCCACTCGTCGGGTAAAACTCGGCGGGTTCAGGAACCTTGCCTGGACCCAGAAGTTCGTCCCATCGGACGGCCGCGGTGGTGGACTCTAACTGCGTCCTCCCTGGCTGCCGTTGGGTCGGTGGGCTGCCCTGAAAGTCCAGGCTTATCCGACGGTCGCCCCGGTGACCGCGGCTGTCCACGGCGGTAACGATGGGTTCCTCGGAAGTCCGCGGCTTGGGTCGCGGGGTGAATTTACTCCGGCGGTGGTCTCGGACTATCCCGTCGGTCCTTGGGCGGCAGTCTTACCTATCCTTGGCGGCTGCGGCGGCCATGGCTCAAAGAGCGGCTCCTCCCGGTAATCCGACGGTCGCTGTATTACAACGCTCCGAAACGCAGCGGCGGAGATCCAATTGGTGATCGTGCTGCGTGAACGGCACTTGCGGTGACCCCGCGCTTATGGCGTCCCGGCTCTTACGCGATCCCGTACTTGCGGTGATGCCGGCGCTTGCGGTGATCCCGGTGCAAAAATCATAACCGATTGATTGAAATTGAAGATTGAAATTGAAAGATTGAAATTACCTTGCGGTGATCCCGGCGCCTTCGGTGATCCGGCGCCTTCGGTGATCCCAGCGCTTGCAGTGATCCCGGCGTCTTTGCGGTGGATCCCGGCGCTTGCGGTGAGCCCAGACTGCTTGCGGTGATCTCGCCGCTTTGCGGTTATCCCGGCGCATTGCGGTGATCTCGCGGCTTGCGGTGAATCCCGGCGCTTGCGGTGGTGATCCGGCGCGTGCGGTGGTGATTCCCCGGCGCTTGCGTGATCCCGGCGCTTGCGGATCCCGCGGCTTGCGGTGATCCCGCGCTGCGGTGATCCGGCGCTTTGCGGTGATCCCGCGCTTGCGTGATCTCGGTGCTTGCGGTGTATCCCAGGTGCTTTCGTGATCCCGCGCTTGGGTGATCCGGTGCTTTGCGGTGATCCCGGCGTCCTGCGTGTGTTCCCGCGCCTGCGGTATTCCCGGCGCTTGCGGTGATTCCGGCTCTTGCGTTGATTCCGGTGCTTCGGTGATCCCGGCGGCTTCGGGGGTGTTGCCGCTGGAAGAGGGGTCACCAATCTAAGTATCCTCGTGAACGGTAAGGCCCGTCCGTAATAACGGTAGTGGGGCCCCCGATGACGGGATGACCGATATCCGTTTCTAAGTATCCCCGTGAACGGTAAGGCCGGCCGTCATAACGGTAGTGGGGCCCCCGCTGACGGGGAGACAATATCCTGCGGTGGAGAGTCGTGTAGCTCGGCAGCTGGTCCTGCGGTGATCACGGCGGCGGTTTTTCCGGCTCGACGATTAGGGACTCCCGGACGGCCCTTGCCGTGATCCCGACGGCGGTCACCGCTCCCCGAACGGCTCTTGCCGGGATCCCGTCGGCGGTTCGGCTCCCGGAACGGCTCGTTTTGGGTTGATACCGACGGTTGGCCATGGCTTCCGAAACGGTTCTTGCCGTGATCCCGGCGGCGGCTCCCGGAACGGCTCTTGCGGTTATCCCGACGTCTGCCACGGCTTCCGGACGGCTCTTGCGGTGATCTCGGGTGGCGGCTCGGCTCCCGGAACGGCTCTTGCGTGATCCCGACGGCTACCCGGCTTCCGAACTGCTCTGCGGTGATCCCGTCGGCGTTTCCGCCCCTGAACCGGCTCCCCCCCCCCCCCCCTTCTTGCGGGATCCCTATGGCTGGCCACGGCTTCCGTAACTGGTGTGGCTGGGCTCGGTCGGGTGGGGGCTCTTTGCGTGGATCTCGGCGGCGGTCACAGCTTCCCAAGCGGCCCGCGGTGATCTGGTCGGGGTCTCGGCTTCCGAACGGCCTCCGTTGGCGGTGACCACGTATTCAACGGTGGAGAGCGGGTCTCGGTGGGCGGTGCGGCACTCGGCCGGGCGGCGGTGAGCGGAAAGAATCCGGAAACCTCGGCCCAGATGCCGGCTCTTGGACGGCTACACTGGGTTGCTGGGCTCCTTCTCGTCTCTGAGTCAAATCCATGTCTTATCTGGGAAAGACAAAAAAGAGAGAGACTCCAGGGCTGTTATGAACTTAAGTACCATACCGGGAGACTCCTCTAATTACAGCTGCCTAGCAGACAATTGAGTCCATCCTAGCCCAAACCACCGAGTTGAACCGGTAATGCCCGCTCAAACGCGAAAAAATCCCGCTGGAGCCTAACCCCTAGAACGCACGTACTTCCGGTTTCGGGGTATGTTGAAATTGAATGAATTGTTCTATGAACCGCTGATGTTTAGTTCGGAGGCCAAATGCGAGTAAGCTGTAAAATATCGGTCCGGCAAAAAATCACAATGGCCGCCGGAAACAGTGTCCCGGCCTAAAATCCCCTTTAACGGTAAAGCTCGGCCGTGACACGGTAGTGGAGCCCCCGCACACGGGGAAAAAACCGAAGAAAACGCGGTTGAGTCCTAAATCCCATAGAAAAAGCACGTACTTCCAGTTTCGGGGCATGTTGAAATATGGAACGAAACTTGGCGTATCGCACCGTCGATGTTTAGTTCGGAACCAAATGGGTCTATGCGGTAAACCAATTCCACGGGTAAAATTTCCAAAATGGCCGCTGAAAAAAGAGCCACCAGTCTAAGTTTCCCGTTAACGGTAAGAACCGGCCGTAATAACGGGAGAGGGGCCCCCGGATTGACGGGAAGACCAATAAACCTGACCCGCAGACCCGTAGTCTCACGGAGGCAACGGTGGGGGCTCAAACACCGCCCCGGTGCACATTAAGCAGATGGCGAACCATGTTTTCGCGATGCGAACCCGAGTTATGAACTTTCAGCCCAGATGGCCGACTATGCCTTTAATGGCGTCCGTACCGGTACAAGACCGGTAGAATATCGGGTGAAAGTTTTGACGCGCGAAAAACAGCAAATAGCCTCTGAAAAAGTGAGATAAATACTCAGGAACCATCTAGCACACTAAGCTCCCCCACTCAAGCGCTAGATGAATGTTGGAATTCTCGAAGGGGTCTACCCGAGGCAGACACTTGTAATACACGTGTGAACTGCCGCCATCTTTTTGCGGAAAGTACACACGCTGACTCACCTAAACGGACGCAGTTTTGCAACACATTGGGATGGCTGAAGCAGCAAACCGAACCAAAATTGTCAGAAAAATGCGTATAAACACGTAGTTATGGTAGATAGGTGAGTAAAAGCTATAAATCCCCTGAAAATTGCAAACTCTTCAGGCAACTAAGACACACACAACTTGCTATGAGCGTAGCAAGATGAGAAGTCAGTGTTGCTGATCATTGGCCCCTGACGTGTGCGCACCCAAGGGGGTGCCAAATTTTACAGTGGGTATCGTAGGGGTTTCGCGAAAATGATCATAGAAAAATGAAAAAGGCATTAAGTAGGCTTGAATGGGAACGTACTAAGGAGAGTAGGTGATGCCAATCATACACTTCTCAATTATGATACGCAATTTTATTGGACAATGTCAAAAAAACTAAGTTCGTGGAAAATTGTTGACCCATTATGACATTTGCTCCAACCCTGAACCAGTGCGTCACATTTTTTTTGACTTGGGGATGGGGTATGAAATTTATGAATGAAACAGAGTTTGGCGAAAGAATCCATTACTACATATGTGCTAAAATTTTACCATTTAAAGCTAAAACGGTAATGTATTAAAATAGTAAAAGTGCGCGTGAAGCGCGCAGAAATTTACGCATGTTTAAACTATTCTGGTAAACTATGAAGGTTACTTTTGGTCAAAAAACATGAACAGGCAACAAAATTGGGGGGGATGATTGTATTGACCATCCCCCTCATCAAATTATGGGGGATATATCCACCCATCCCCCCCGGGATTTACGCTTATGCCCATGACTGACTCAGGACTCTTTAAAAATTTACTTCCTCATATAGCTCTTTCCCAATCAATGGTCTTCTCTTATTACAATACGCAAATACGAAAAACATGAAATGTCCCAATCATCTTTTGGGACCCTCCTATTTAACCCAGCATAGCATAATTTTGATATCACATGAAAGGTGGATTATCACATTGGTCATCCAAATTTTCAGCCTTCAAAACATTTCTCTCCTAAGATCGGACAAAACTGCCATTTTAATGTTCACCAGCAGCATTAGAACAGTAAGTGAATAGGAACTTTGTTTCTCACAAAACTGTAGTGGCAAGTGAAAGCAAGTGACATGCGCTCACATCAAGTACAGCACATGAATACACTTAACCGGGTTGAATGGAGAATGTTCACATCTCAGGTGTCCCTAAAAAAATAAAAAGGACGGATTTTGCCCTGATGTTAAAGTTTCTTCCATAAAGAATATTCCCATCTGAAAGGATAAGCTGAGAAATGTTTCCTTTGGTACAAAAATTTAGATTTCCAATTTTGTAGAGGAGGCAATACGAAATTCAGCCGATGTTTACATTGAAATATAAGGCAAATCAAATCACTGTTTTCTCTCTTTACACAGTTCTGTTGCCAAACACAGGTAAGAAATCTATTGAGTGTCTATCTTTATGAAATTACTTTAATGACACAATATTTGGGTGTCTCAAAATCTCTTGTTGCAGCTTAAATCAAAACACACCTTGAAGCATTCAAATATTTACCTTTAACCTTGGTTTAGCATCATCAATTGGGGACCACACATCGGCACTTTTTGTTTTGGGTTTACTATAGCCAGAGCTCTTGACATGTCCATAGCGACCTTTTCCTTTGCCTGTCTGCTTTGGCTTTCCTGATACATATCAAGACAATTTAAAGGAAATCTTGGTATGAAACAGTGTTTAAATATTACTAAAGAGGCCTCCTCATGCAGTCATTTTAAAAGTAAAACCATTAAAAGTCGACCTCATTGCTAGTTCAGTATGATGACGTAAAACTTTTAATTCACCATTCCACCTGGCAGATTTTGAAAGCACACTAAGTGTGTTGCCTTTGAATTATAGATTTTAAAGCACACTGCCAGTGTTGCCTTTGAATTTATAGATTTTAAAGCACACTGCCAGTGTGTTGCCTTGAATTTATAGATTTTTAAAGCACATGCCAGTGTGTTGCCTTTAAATTTATAGATTTTTAAAGCACACTGCCAGTGTGTGCCTTTAAATTTATAGATTTTTAAAGCACATGCCAGTGTGTTGCTTTAAATTTATAGATTTTTAAAAGCACAATGCCAGTTGTTGGCATTTGAATTTATAGATTTTTAAAGCACAATGCCAGTTGTGTTGCCTTTGAATTTATAGATTTTTAAAGCACACTGGGTGTTGTTGCCTTTGGAATTTATAGATTTTAGTAAAGCACCTGCCAGTTGTGTTGCCTTTAAAATTTATTAGATTTCAAAGCACACTGCAGTGTGTTGCCTTGAATTTTTAGATTTGTTAAAGAACCACTGCCAGTGTTGCCTTTGAATTTATAGATTTTTAAAGCAACATGCCAGTGTGTTGCCTTTGAATTTATAGATTTTTAAGCACCATGCCAGTGTGTTGCCTTTAAATTTATAGATTTTTAAAGCCACACTGCCAGTGGGTTGCCTGTAAAATTTATGATTTTCAAAAGCACACTGGCAGTGTGGGCTTGAATTTATAGGAGTTTTAAGACACTGCCAGGTGTTGCCTTTAAATTTATAGATTTTTTAAAGCACACTGCCAGTGTGTTGCCTTTTTAAATTTATAGATTTTTAAAGGCACACCTGCCAGTGTGTGGCCTTAAATTATAGATCCTCTTACAGCACACTGCCAGTGTGTTGCCTTTGGAAAAATTTATAGATTTTTAAGCACACGCCAATGTGTTGCCTTTGAATTTATAGCATTTGAAAAGCACATTGCCAGAGTGTTTGCCTTTGAATTTATAGATTTTGAAAGAACATGGCCAGCTTGTGTTGCCTTTGAATTTATAGATTTTGAAAGGGGGCACACTTAAGTGTGTTGCCTTTGAATTTATTGATTTTGAAAGCACGCTTGCCAGTGTTGCTTTGGAATTTATAGATTTTAACGCCACACTGCTAGTGTGTGCCTTTGGATTTATAGATTTTTAAACACACTGCCAGGTGTTGCCTTTAAATTTATAGATTTTTAAAGCACACTGCCAGTTGTTGCCTTTAAAGGTATAGAGTTTCTTTTAAAGCACACTGACAGTGTGTGCCTTTGAATTTATAGATTTTGAACAAGCATACTGCCATGTTGCATTGAGTAGAGATTCCAACATGGAAGGATAAACATAGGATAACTTAATTACACACAGCTTATATTTTAAAAATTTGTAAGCTGTTGAGATAATCCTTTTCACACAAATCTTTGCATAGGTTACCTTTTTTAGATGGAGTACCAGTACTACTATGATGCCATGGGAAAGCTCATCATCGCGTGTTAAAAACAGAAACCAACAGCAGCTATTCAATCTCACCCCTCGAGCAGGAGGCAATGTCCCTCCCTATTTTGGGCCTTCTGACATTCGAAATTAGGTCAAAGGTAATTTTCTGCAAACATGATATAAAAAATGTCTTAAAGGGTTGCCTATTAAGTAAGTTTCTTGAGATATTGTGTGCAAGAGTCAAAAAATTTGACCCTTGAATTGAGGTCAAATGTTCATTCTTCTTTGGCAGAGCTCAAAGATGGTTAGCTATCAAACAAGTTTAATAGTGATCCTTGCAACTACGACTCTTCAGATATCAGTTCATTATGGACAGACACGCAATGTGTGCACACAATTATACATACCCCTTTTTAATGAATGAGGGTAAAAACTAGAAACTGAAACTGGTGGGATTAAATCCAACGGGCACCTCTATGACATTACATGGCCTTGAAAGCTATTTTGCAAAAGGATTATTTTGCCAACAATTAATGGTGGTCCCCTGTTAACTCCAGGCATGTTTACCTTTATGTATCCTATTGAATGTTTGGAATTCCTCAGATCAAACAATATTTTGTTTTTTTTAAATGACTAGATATCTGTTGTTTTTTTCTTTCAAGTCAGCTGTTCGGTAATATCTCCTAAGAAATATACTTTAAAGAGACATGAGGAAATTTCCGAAAGAAACACCCCAATTTTGTCGAACCCCCGTTTTTTTTACATTTTGAATGCTTACCAATGTATTAGATCACACCTGAAGTGAGAAGCCGATAACTCCGTCTTTATGTAATAGATGATGATTTAGTAGTTTCTGTCGTGCACGACAGAAGTCAAATCCATTGTTTTTCTATGGGGAACGATTACATAGCAGCAGTTCAAAACAAGGTTTGCGGTTTTTTCTTTTGGCACCTGTTTGTCCAATGAACCTTTGAAATGTTCCGGTAGGTGGTCTACAACCAATCTCTAGTGAAATTTGAGAGAAATTTTTGTAATCCTAAAAAATCTCCTCCTTTCACTTTAAAGCTATCCTGTGGTACAAATATATAAATACTGAATGTCGAATAAGGAAAATTCAAGGGGGTGTTAATTACCACTACAAAAGTACAGAGGCATATGATAAACTTACACTTGCTGGTTGCAAATCAACCTCTCTCCCCTCATTGGCTGGTTGCAAATCAACCTCTCTCCCCTCATTGGCTGGTTGCAAATCAAATCCTCTCCCTCATTGGTTTGTTGTTGTCAAGTCAATCCTCCCTTCATTGGTTGGTTGCAAGTCAAATCCTCTCCCTCCATTGGCTGTTGGCAAATCAAATCCTCTCCCTTCATTGGTGGTTGCAAATCAAATCCTCTCCCTCCATTGGCTGGCTGCAAATCAAATCCTCTGCCCCTCATTGGCTGGTTATCAAAACACCCCTCTCTCCCCTCATTGGCTGGTGATAAGATAAACCCTCACCTGCCGGAGCAGCAACAGGTGACAAATCAAGCCCTCGAGGTGTCTTGATCCTTGGCAACACACTGGCAGCAATGTCCAACCTAGATGGATAATCTCTCTCTGCAACACCGTTCCTCTCCTCTCCTATTCTTCTAAGTTCTCCTCTTTAACTCTTCACTTCCTCTTCTTCCTCAAGTGTCTTTAGATTCTGCCTCCTCCTTCTCCTTCAGTCTCTTCCTGTTTCCTCTCCTCTTCTATTTCAATCACAGATGATTCTTCTTCACGTCGCTTGGTTTCTGTTCTGGATCTCTACTGGTTCGTGAAGAAAGACCGAGTCCAGCAAAATTTGTTTTTTTACCCCACGTTGGATACCTATTTCATAAAAGAAAAAATTTTCTTCAGTAGGCCAGGGCACATTTGTTAATTTTGTCGCCATTTTGACCGCATTTTTTTATTAATAAACTTAGAATATTTGGGGGTTTTTAGACAAAAAAATGACTTCGAATGGAAAACTCTTTTTAATGCAAGTGATCCCCAAACAATATTTTGTTATAAACTAATAATTTTAAACCAGTAACATACAGTTCCACAGCTGTTTGACTTATCTTTGGATGTGATTTGAGTCAAGCATCTCTGGGAAAACGTTTTAAAAAAAATAAAAACAACCATTTTTAAGAAAAGAATAACAAAAATGCTTTAGGATATTGAGCGACCTACTGGGAATAAACTTATTTTCCTTACAATCTAGATGATTTCCTATATAGGCTTGACATTTTTCTGGCAAAATGTTAGCAATCAGTAGCTTATAATCCATACTTTAATAATGTTAATAAGCCATGTTTAAAATCTATGCTAGGAGGGACCGTGTAATAAAAGTTCAAAATAAATACGTCCCCCCCCCTTACAAAGGTACACTTTTCTGGAAAAGTGTAAGGCTCCTTAACCTGTACGAAAAATTGTAAAATGTTCACTCAATGGTTACACCTGTAATTGCAAAAAGAAATCACAACAGTAGTTTAATCTTTCCCTGCAATGACGTCATTTATTAAATTTGATGACGAATTAAAAATGACCTTTCGTGCATAGAGATTAACATCGAGAAATCCCGGACGGAGAAGTACCAGCAGGCCTAGTACAACACAGGAATACCACAACACTTGATTTTGACCAAGGATAACTATTGGCCTCTTCTTTCCATTGCTACCAAAACGTTACCAACATGCCTAGAAAGTAACGGTCAGGCTGTTGTGGGCCAGCTGTGGGTCCAGTGGAGAGACGCTCGTCCCGCAATCCAAAGGTCGTGGGTTCGAGTCCCACTGCGGGCCAACGGTGTTGGCCCTTGAGTAAGGCAATTTCCATAACCTTAATTACTTGCCTCTCCACCCAGTTGGATCAATGGGTACCGTCATTATTCATTGTCGGGAAGGTAACAGACTCGCTGTAGAGGAGGTGTAGCGGCCCCCTACCGCACCCTTATAGGGTGGATCTGGCCCAATCCGCGTCGAAAGATAGATGGCACTCCAGGTCCTGGAACAGGTCCGGCCCCTTTACCTTTACGTCAGGCGGGACGTGATACAAAGGTTCACATGTCAGCACAACTGGCACTTGCCATAGTAACCATGTAGAAAGGAAGAAAATTGGTTTTTTTGTTTTCACCAAAAAGGTTTGGATTATCCGATGTCCACACGTTTTGGCTCTTTAATGTGATATGACTAGTGTATACTCGAGAGTTTTAGTGCTACATTTGTTGTCGAAAATTGTTTGCGAAATATCAAGTTTCCACCCTTTATCCAGTATATTTATACTTTCCTCAACTTATGAACGTCCATAGCTGACGTCATAATGGGAAGGTTGGTACTTAATTGTGATACCAATGGAAAGAGAAACTTTAAGCTATCATGTGGGAGCCAAATTTATGGGAATCCGGATGTTCATAATAGGGGAAAATAATCTTTCAAAAAAAAAATTTATAAACTTGATTTCTCGCCTGTTAAGTCCTATTGCAAAAAGTTTTGCCATTTTTTATTTGTCATCAAATTTAATAAATGACGTCGTTTCAGGAGAAGAGTCCACTGCTGTTGAAGACTGTTTGGCCATACATGCGACATTCCGTGTACATTTACATTTTTGTAACAGGTTAAGGAGCCTAACTTGTCGAGAAAAATGGCACATTTGTCAGGGGGAGGGGACTTACTTTTTTTGAAGTTTGGGGGGCGTCATAGCACAATTTGCATTACAAGAGAATTGAGCTTAGAGCTTCATAATTGTCACTATATATTTACAAGGACCTGAATAGCTTTTCCACAAACACAATTTGGCTCCACAATGTTGAGAACGATCGTAAAAGATGACCATAGAAAATCTACTTTTACCGATATTAAAAAAAACAAACCGCCTAATGAAGTCTGTCAGAATACCATACAAATACAACGCCCATCGATGATGAAGTGCATGAAGGGTTAAACTCAAGAAAAGCTTTGGTCTCAGAACAGTTACCTTTCTTTTTAAGGGATAAAACCAATTTAATTTTACAGTGTTCAACTTATTGAATAACCTTGATCCCAATCAGCACTGACCACACAGCTTGGTAGTCTACTTAATCTGGTCAGTTTTCTTGTTTGGTACATACCCTCGTAGCGGAATTATCTAAATGCAGATGTGTGTGTTTAGCATGTCTCTAAGGGAGCATTATGCCCCCCTCCGATGTCATCACTCGACTGGGGCTTCACTGTCAGACCTGTAGATGTTAAACTTACTGGGTTCAGGTTTCTTGTCTTGGTGCACATTAACCCCATAGCTGGAATCATCTAAACCCATAGTGGGCGTGTTGGCAGCGTCTCTTAGGGCAGCATGTAATGCCTCTATGTCATCAGCTGGGGCCTGTACTGTCATACCTTATGAGTACTTACTTGGTTCAGGTTTCTTGTCTTGGTGTACATTAACCCCGTACTGGAATTATCTAAACCATGTTGGTGGTGTTAGCAGTGTCTCTAAGGGCTCATTCATCCTCATGTCTCAGCTGTGCCTGTCACTGCATACATAAGACCTTATGATGTTTATACTTACTTGGTTCAGGTTTCTGTCTTGGTGCACATTAACCCCATAGCTGGAATCATCTAAACCCATAGTGGGTGTGTTAGCAGCGTCTCTAAGGGCTAGCATGTACTGCCTCTATGTCATCAGCTGTGCCTGTCACTGTCATACCTGTATGATGTTACACATATTTGTATTGCATGAAAGACGATCACAAATTATGAAATTTACTACTAGTTCTCCAGGTAGACAAGGATGAAGTATTTATTCATCTTTCCCTGTGTGCTCTGGGAGCGATTGAATTTTCTATAGGACACCTATAGACAATATCTATCGCTCCTCTACCAACCGTGCGTTACGCTCAGGTTTGCAAGACCCCTGTGCTGGTAATAAGGATGTTGCCAGTTCGAATCTGGCCAAAGCGCACATGGGTGTTTTCAACACCATCTGCCCCATCTCCAGGGAAAGATTAATAAATATTATCCCAAATTTCTTAAAAGTACCTGCTAATGAGGCACATCAATTTTGGTGCAAAAGTTGCCTACCAAAATATGGTAAGTCTAACATGTGTTCATGTAAAATTGATGGGGATCCAACACCATGTTTATTAGCATAGTGATTACATTGTCATGTCATGATTCCTATGAGGGCTTGCTACTGGTATCCTGGGTACCAGTACTACTCTGTCCATGGGTTTCTTCTTTCTAAGGTAAATCTGATGAGGAGGGGGTAGCTGGTTACCCCTGGTGAATGAAAATAAGATCTACCTACACGGGCAAATCAGTCCTGGAGAGCTAATGGCGCCATCCAGCATCATGCT
>JAMKCH010014577.1:0-42519 GCA_023653785.1 Ophioderma brevispina
TGCCTGCAAATGCAAATTTCACACAGAAAAGTGAAAGAGTACTCATTGCTTTTTCTGGCTAAACAACATTTAGTACTCCATTTCAAAAAGCTTACAACTCCGCAATGAAACCAAGCTGTTCAATGCTCAATAATGGGTAGGTCCACCGTCCTTTTCAATGACTTCCAAGACCCCTCTTGCGGCGATGTACTGTTGACCAAAGTGCGTATATGCTGCTGCGCGCTGCAAATCCTGCCAAGATGTGTTTCTTCCTGGTGTCATTTTTCCTGTCGGCTTCATTCTTGATGTCACCCACGGTTCTCATGGGAATTGCAATCAGGGGATCTTGCCGGCCATCCCATGCGCTCAATCCCGTTGTCTCCCAGATACCGGTTGGTGATATGAGCACGGTGAGGTGTTACGTTATCATCCATAAAGATGAACTCGTCACCGATTGCTGCGGGCCCCTGCTGCTGCAATATGCAACAACCTCTGCTGACTCCACTCACTCTCTGGTTATCAGTCCTTCAGCCTTGTTTAACAATGGACATGTCTTGCCTCATTGTTGTAATGCGAGGTCGACCACTTCTTGGAATATCCTTTACATTCCCCGTCGGCCAAACTAAACTTCACTCTCATTTCGGATCGCCCTTTGGCGTTACTCCTAAACCTGCTTGCCACCTCTCTTCAGGTTACGCCTTCGGCTCGAAAGGCAGTAGCTCGCCACCTTTCAAAGTTTTTCATGCGCGGCACCCTTAAACCTAACCATACAGCACATGCAACATTCAAAATCCCAACAAGATAGCACGATGACATGACTTTTTCTTTTTAATCCCAAGAATGTTCCACAGTACACGAGATTATGTTAAATCTCTATGAGCAGGTCCTTTTCTTTTTCAATGTGATTAGTAACAACGACACGGCCAAGCAAACAGCAGTAGTATTCATCGCTCAAAATTGTGAATGAAATGTGGAACCGTACACACTTCGAAATGCCAACTTCTACGTTTTTCATGAAAAATAGTGCAAACTTTTTCCCTCGCATGAAATTCAATAAAATGGACGTTTCATGGTAAAAACGATGTCTAGCGGGCAAAAGTAAATTGTCCTTTTGTGCGTATATCACGTTCATCACTAGAAACTGCTTGGATTGTCATGAAGACTTCGTTGGTGGGGTCAACATTCAAATTTCAGTGCTGAAAAATTTTGAAGGTAATTTCAAGGTCATTACGGCGGGGTCTCCTCCAATGTCATAACTAACAAAACTTGTGTATGGTCAGATAACTTGGTGGGTGTCATCACATTTGCTACAATCCCTTCAATTTCTTATAATTGAAAGCCAGGGGGATTTGCAAGTTTCCATTTGGCAGTATTTATTGGAATTCTGAATTCGACCTTATTTCAAAATTCGAAAAAAGAGAACGCCTTACCAACTTTTCGGAACAGTGCAACCCTTTCCATTTTCGAATTAGTGAACCTTTTTAAACATATTCCGGAATCGCGAACCCTATTTTCGGAATAGAGAACCTATTTCGATAGAGAACCTTTTAAAGAATTCGGAAAAGCGAATGCTAAAGACGTGTGTTCCAAAAACGAATTAGTGAACCTTCGAAATGTCGAACCTTCGGAATATCGCGAGGACCATCAAACTGAAAGACGGCAACTTTAGATGAGCGAGAGAATACCCTGCCTTCCCGAATTGAAGTCAATGATTCGTAGAAGCTAAATGCACTATAACAGGTTTAGGTGAAACATCTGCCCTCGTCAGTTGTCTGGACTTGGATGTTCCCATTGTTGACTTTTCTTTCTTTATGTTCTGCTACGTTACACCGGTTGCACGTGTTACGACGGTGAGATGTCTTTCGTCTAGATTGTACCATTGGGTTCGACGGATTAAAGCGAGGTTGCACACGAATGACTGTGCTTTATCCCGAATACAAAGACACACAGCAAAACAGGAAGATACCAAAACGGCTTGTATTGGTAACACGTGAATGTTGTTGTGTTTCCAGAATTTTAGCCGTAATAATTACCCAATTCCACAGTATGGAGGTAGAAAGATCAAGAAATGTTGGTATAAAAGACTTAGGTTGACTAAGACTCGATTTACAGATGAAAGAACACAAAAGAAACAGGAGAACTGAGAGAACACACACAAAAGTGATGAACAAATAAGAACTTCAGCATTGGCTTTTGGGGCTCGATCTCCCTCCTACCAAGATCAACGGGCGTTTCCGTAACCTGACGCATCTGACACACTTTTTCTGATACACTTACAAATTCGGAAACCTTAACGGAATAAACCTGTGCTTTATTCCGTGAAGGGTTTCCGAATTCATATAAGTGTGTCAGAAAAAAGTGTGTCCGATGGGTCAGGTTACGGAAACTCCCAAGATCAACCTATATTGAGTACAGGCTATTAAAACTATTCAGCCCCCAGTCCTGAGGAGTTTTGGGTACATCCTTCTGAACACGGAAATTCTGTCAGAAAGGAATAAACAGTGCGGGACAGCCATAGCAACACCTGGAACATTTTAAGGAAAGGTACTAAAGAGTATGAGAAATACTTTATCAGAAGTCCTCAAAATCCCTCTTGTGCTAGTTCAGAAATAGGGGCAAAGTTTGTACATGGATCAAAATTCTAAAATGATCTATCTTTGTTTAAATATATACCATTGCTTTTGTCCCATTTACGATGTACGGTTTGTTAACTATATGTGGTAATGACGGTCCAAGGTCATACTCGGGGTAAAATTTCACAATGCTTTGATTCTTTAAAAAAAGTGTTTTGTTTTGTATGAACAAAAAGGAGTATGTTTAACAGTTAAAGGCACTATCAGTAATTTGCCAAATCAAAAATCAGATTTCTGCACGACTGTAACATGTACAGGTATCTTAACATACCCTGCAAATGATAAGATTGATAGCAACCTAATAAAGACAAAATCAGACATTTTAGCCATTACTGTTCGTACGGACACTTACTACAGCATTATTGAATGGAGATTTGTATCTTTGAACTCTGCCGTTTTCTTCCTTTTCTGTCAATTTTTCAGTTGGGAAAAAGTAACTTATGGGAATTCTACATGCTTATCCATCACTTTAAAGCAATTCCTGCAAATGTCAAATATTTTGACTATTTTGGGGAGATCACTGATAGTGTCTTTAAAGTAACTTCCTTGCAAATTATAGGGTTCATTATGACTGATTGCCCATGGTCTATATGAGGTCCACTAGCTGCATGTTGGCCTATGAGGCCCATATTCAAATCAGTAATATAGATGGAATGAATTAATATCTTGTTAAAATGCAACCATAGGACGGAAATGTACGAGTAATTAAATATCTCAGGATTGTTGGTCTGAAATACTATAAGTAGAGGTCATAGACGAATGATAGATAAGGAAAAATATACATTTTATTAATCAGTGTGACTAGACAAATGCATTATTCAATGGTTAACACATCAATTTATTAGTACAAGGGGATTTTGTGAGCCTTTTGATAGGTAATTTCTCATAATCATCAACATCTTTTCTGAATATATCAGCTTGGTTTACTGTTTTTTTATTACTCCTGGTCTACTAGGTAGGTAAAGCAATGATGATGCACAGTCTGTCTCAGCTGGTGTTTGTCTAAATTGTACTTGTGAAAATCATCAAACCTTTAAAGGGCAGAAACGAGGTCAGTGCTTAAAATGTTAGTACTAGATATCCTAACATTGTACTGACTCTAAAGCAGTTTTTTTTTATACTTTGCTTTATCCTGTACACATAATCATGGTGTTTGTGTGCTGTGTACACCAGTCACCAGGTGTCACAAATACCGCTTACAACATAATGGTTTAAGGCAAACTAGTCAGGGTCGTGCGTGTTCGTGAATCGCATTCACGTCCCAGAAGAATTGGTTATGTAAATGTTCATTATGAACAGCTTAGTGTTGAATAAGGGACATATGGCATGAAAAAAATTGACAAATGACAATGGCAAGGACCCTTACTGAAATTCACTTTCCACGAGTTTTTTGAAAAACAATTTTTGTATGTTTACATTATGTAAAAACAGAAAAAAACAGGAGAGTTCCAGGGGAGGGGTGGGCAGTTATGTGGCAATTTCTGGAACAAAAAGCAAGGTTTTCACATCCCTGACAGAATTTACAGTGTATCTAGCATGTTTTTGCGACACAATTAAAAGCTTTCGGACCGGTGTAAAAGTAATTTTGTCCGGCGTACCATAGTCCGGAACAATGGTGAACAATAGGGAATCGATTCAGTTTGACTCTTCACGCATCGCAACATTAGTTTTTCACGCTTTATTCCGTTATCGTCTATGTAGCCCAGGACTGTGGCTCCTGCCCGTCCGGACTATAGCTACAAACTTTCACACCGGGATTCAGGCATTGTACTTTACTTGTAGTACGATATTGACTGGCAATTGAAAAATGGATTAGCCGGGATAGCACATTATACAATAACATTGTCTGTGAGCTGATGCAACATGCTTTCAAGTTTTGGTAATGCTGGCGAAATGTCAGCAATCCTTGTTTCCAGAAATTGCCACAAACTGCCACCTCCTCCTGGAACTCTTCTGTTTTTATTTTTATACAGAATGTCACATCCAATTTGGTTTTTTCAAACTCGTGGAAGTGATTTCAGTAAGGGTCCTTTTCATTAGGTCATTTTTTCATTGCCATTATGTCCCTTTAAATAGATGAACCACCCAATGTTGCTGATTGCTGTTGAAAAAAAAGAGTTCAAAAATAGCTACGGAAAAGATCTCAGATCGCTTACTACTGTGAGACTGACATAGTTACTGTGACTGTTGAAAAACCTTACCCAGCGATATAAGCTGATTCTGCCTTTTGAGAAGAGTGAAACTTCGTAGGTGGTTTATAATATAAAAGAGAAGATCGCACGGATGATGGTATTAGATCTAAACTCTTTATACGGAAGAATAAACCCATTTCTTAATGTACAATTTGTTGAGAAATTCTATAAAGTTTTTGCCTAGCTTGTATGCGTGGATCAAGAGGACAGTTTAGTACACATATCGCTTCGTGGAGGTCATCATGAACAGAAGACAAAAAGTAATTTGCTATTTAGTTTTGGCAGATTTCACATCAGATGTTTCTAGATTTTTCCAATTGTGCGATTCTAGTAGTTGTCCGCCAACACCACCTAAGGACGTGTATCTCTACGGGTAGTACCACTTTAAAAGTATGCCGTTGGTAGAGGCCGTTATACACGCCATTTCAACGTATTGCAATTGATTTGGTAGGGCCCTACCATGCATGATCGCAAGAACAAATACGGTTGTTGAAATTATGCAAAACATAAGCCTGAAAATATTGCCTAGGCCAACATTACACAAAGACTGTTAATATACAGTAACTGAAGATTTTAGTTATCTAAAGATTTCCAAGTTTTGAGTGACAAAGAAGTCAAATTCACTCTGAGGTTCATGAAATAAGGGAGTTGGTTACTCTCAAGGTATGATTCCATCTGGTATGCAAGGTTTGTTGGTTGATTTAATCGAGCTTCAAATTCTGTTTGCCGTACAAAGTATGAAGGAATGTCAACAGATGAGACAAAATGCTTGAATTCACACTCTTCGCTTACAGAGAGACACTTCAGTCTAGCACTGGGTGTTACCATTTGATTAATCTGTGATGAAGTACGCCCACGACGCTCAACCCTAGACATATTTTGAAGGAAACTAATGGACATGTGGAATTGCGGAATCTGAAACAACTTACCAATGATTATGTTAGATAATACAAGACCAGATAAGAAAGAAACTTGAAATTTGGGAGAGAGCTGGCCTGCAAGACGTGCGTACAGACAGAAAAAAGTTTTATGGACTTCAAGATACGTGATGAGCTTCATGCATTACGTCTTCAAAACTGGATCGCAACAAACTCATAGTACTGGGAGGCCCTTATACTATTGTAGATAATGGGGTGGGTCTAGGGTACAAGATAGACTTCGTCACTTTTCTGACACAATAAGATATGAATTCTTCATCCGTTATTGAGGGATGAGAACAAACTCAGAATTGAAGGCATGGCCAGACCGGCTTCAAGCATGTCAAGTCAAATGAGAACCTGCGCAAGCAAGATCAACGATGGCAGCGTCTTGGCAGATTGACTCTGACTCGCATAGTGAGATTGACAAATAGAGAACGAAAGAGATGTGTTGAAAAAAGCCGATGAAAACCAATCGAGTCGATCATCGTGATATAAAGCTCACAAACGACAAAATTTAATAAACGCAATCCTTAGCCAACCCTTTAGCCAACAAGGAGGACACTCACGTGAAGGATACGTGAAAGAAATATTGTTCTTGAACCATTCTGAAAAACCGTATGGACCGTCAGGGTATGTATAAAAGCAGCCAAATTACGTGAGTGGCCGTATTTGGACCAGGCAGGAAAAAAATGTAATTTCCCAGAAGCAGACAAATTCCCACAATTATTAAGATTTCCCACAATTTTTATGATATTTCTTTATCCAATTTTCCTCCTTTTAAGGACCAAATTTAACTGAAAGGAGATTCCTGATTTCCACATTTTCGCACGCAGAACATAATCCTGATGAAAAAGTACACTTTTCGCGAAGTTGGCAAATTATCACCAAAATAGACACCAAAAGTAGAGCTAATTGGCATTAATGAAAGTCAGTGCCATTAACAGAAAAACGCCATTGCCATCAGGTAAAACGATGTAATGCAAACGATGATAAAACAGTCATTACCATGACATCATCGTCATTCATAATTATGAGTGATTCTGCGTTGTTCACTACATATTCCTTGAGATCTCCCAAAATTTCACGCGATTCCGATCTTTCGTTTTGGTGCTATGGTTGTAGAAAATACAAAAATTGTGATTTCTTTGCAGAAACACACCCACCCACTCCTTGCTCAACGCCATATTAGTCGCCATATGCAATACTGAGGCAGTCGACAGTGTTAAGATATAACAAAAATCTTTTTAGGTAAGCCGACTCGGTGGACTAGGCTGTGGATCACGAAATATTCCTTATAATGTTGAATGTATGCCATATTATATTGGGTGCCTAATAACCCACTGCAATATATGATGTATGAAAATGTTCACTCTAAAGGGTACTGCACTTTTTAGTGTAGCATTTGATTTTGATGGCGGAGGAAGGTGCTCCAACGTGGTAACACAGAGAATCAATTAATGTTGATGTTATGATGCTTATGTAGAACAGCATATTTCTTAACAGTCGGCATATCGGGGGGGAATAAATTATTTAAAATAGTTGCATAGTATTCGTAATGGTCTCGAGATAGAGCATATTAATTTGTCCAAAGAATTTTAGAGTGTATGATGACGGATGTGTGCCAAAAGTAATTACTGGAAGAATCAGATTTGTAAGGCAAGACAAGAGGGAGAGAGAAAGCGGAGACGAGTAAGGTAAGAACGAAATCAGATATTTTAATACAAAAAACCATACCAGAGAAACAAGCTGAGCTGGGCTTAGAGCCGGATTCTCAATCACAAACCAGTTTACTACAGACTATAAACCAGTTACAATTAACTTTTCCTTTGGATTTCCTTGGATTTGTAGATTATCAGAAGCCTTTGGATTCCATTGAAGGTGTTAAGTTGATGTGCACTAAACAAAATAAATTTTACACAAATAAAACATCTAGATACACCAAGCAATGGCAAAAATATAAAATATTTCAAGGGAAGGGAAGATCCAGAGGGGAAAGCCCGATAAGGAGATTGAAATATCGTCCAGATCCAGATGTTCGGTTTTGGCCCATTGTTTCAAAGGCGGAAGGGCCATGCGATAATAAAGGCACGATACCAGCTTTCTTTTGAAACGAGAAGAAACATAGAGAAAGAAGAAGTGCTGAAATCCGAGCGAAGTGTGGAAAGGTGGTCTTTGAGGTTAGTGGTGTGAAAAATATGAAGACAGGTATCACGAGATTTTAAATGCACCAACTAAAAGTCTGAAGGAGGGAAATTTTTGAACTTTATCCATTTTGAAAAGATGGGCAATCAGTAGAAAGAATGGAGAAGAGGGGCAGGACATGGCAAGAGTGCGACTGGATTGCTTGAAAATGAACGAACTGATTATTTGGAAGCCGCTTGAATACGATTGATCTTATTATCAAAACCATTACATGATGGGTAAGGTAATTGAGTAGTAGTAATGAAGATCTATAAAATGAGGAATGCGGACCAATGTTGTGACAAATCTCAGTGTCCCATATTTAAGGATACGATTTTAGATTATGCAGCTGCAGTTTATGAGAACGAGACAAAGGGTTATTTAAAACAAAATATATAGCAAAAACTATGGTACCAAGAAAACATCCAAATAGAAGGACACAAGTTGTTAGGAAGTGGGGTGAGCAGCTATAAGTGCCATGAGTAATTAGACACGGATACATGTTAAACAATGTCCGTAATAAGAAAAACAGATTTTTCCTAAATTTACGGAAAACGTTAAGAAAACAATAAGAATAAAAAACAAAAAACATAAAAAATGTTAATTCCGGAAAGATTTCAAAAATTTCTGGCAGCAATATACGGAATTTTTTTTTTGGTCCGTAATTTTAAATTAGGAAAATCTGGTTAATACCATGTTTTTCCGTAAATGAGACAATCTGTAAAATTAGTCAAAGTCCGTTATTGACAAAATTTCTGTAAATTTAACGGAAATATTTTTAACGATTGTAGAAGACACCACGAAAGAAAAAAAGTAAAGATATGAGATAATAAAGCAGGGTGGATGAACTTTTGGAAGATACAAAACATGCTACACAACATATCGATTCACAGAAGTAAAATGGTTCACCGATTGAATTTAACTTACGACGACTATGACTTAACACTTAAATTAGAACCCAGCTCATAACAAACCACATCTATGGAAAGAAAAATGTTGCATCTGACATCACGAAACAGATATACGACAGAAAACCCGGAGTGGACATCATTGAGAAGATCAGATGATCAAAGCGGAGATGCGCTGAGCATGTTGCAAAGCTACAGGACAATAGATGGAAATGTCGCTTGACAGCATGACAACCAAGGAAGGATAAGAGAAGAGGAGGAATGCAGAAAAGGAAATGGGGAGCCTAACTTAATATCATACACAGGAACGACCATATGCAATTAGCTAGAGACAGAAGAGAATGGAAATGTTATGAGGAAGGCTTTGTCTAGAGTTAAAATGGATAAACTACATCCTGAAAAGATGCTAATGGGTCTCGACCATAATGAGCATAATCATTTATCCACATATAGTCGCTGCTAAATTGTCTTAATATGTATTTCGATAAAGAACCTGATATAACAGTTACAAACAAAGTATCCTACAATCCAAACTGTTTGCTTGATTAAGAGGAAAAGGTGTTGAAGCTTCATGGTTGAATTTTAATATGTAGCCGTATGAGGCTATGAACGGTTGCATAGTTTTTTGCATGGTGCTAGTGATAATGATCTGAGTGTTCTGCAATGAAGTGTACTTAAACTGAACTGCTAATCTGATTAAAAGAAAACATCCATGTTCTGTATTAACTTTGTGTAATGTGTACTTCATCAGTCTTCGTTGTGGTGTACGATTCAAGACATTGCCAAAAGTGATCATGGTGATGGTACTCAGAAAAAACATGAAAATAGTTCAGTGGACTGAGCAGTCACTATTTTTTCGGAACATTGGAGTGTTTGATTTATACAACTAACTAAAATTTAAAAAGGTCAGGGGATGGTTTTGAAGATGAACAAGATGAACTGTCAATACGGAAGTTCGACTTAAACTAAATATTTATGAATGGAATTGTCAATGAGTTCGGTCTTAAAAATCGGTCTTGTGAAGGAATTCCGTATAATGCTTATGTGAGACCAAACAGGCAAAATCTACACATTTAGCAGACCTTGGTCCATCCACAAGGATGCTTTCAAAGTCCCCATTATTATCTCATTTTGAGGTAATATAGGTCTTCTTCCGGCACTTGATAGGGATAGGGACTGCCAGATACGATGGATCAGCAGTTAAAAGTTACCATCCATAGGAATTCCGGAAGGACTCGGTGGCGATTGATCATGATTGAACATGCATGATAATTTAGTCTCTTTAAAGACCCTTGCGATCTGCGGATACCGAAGTGCCAATGAGATCGCCGAATGGCAAAATAGACCAAGAGGGCGTCGCTGTAATCATAGCCTCCGAAAAGGTCTTAGGCAGTGTTCTTTATTAACAAATGTATTTTGTAGCTGATCACATCAATCAACTATGTACCGTAATGAACTGTTAAGGGAGGGGTCATTATTTACGCCAGAAAGAATAAGGATTTGAAGGGGAATACTAACAAATTATACAAGCGAGGCATGAATATTTTCATCAAGGGAGGCGGGACATGAAATTAAAATGGAGAAAATCTATAAAAATCAGGGGGGAATGCGAAATTTTTGAACGGAAAAAGCGAAGGGGAATGCTAAATATTTCGCCGAAAAAAATTTCATCCCCTGGACGTAAATGATGACCGCTCCCTTAAATACGTCAGTGAATCAGTCGATGACTCGTTTTGATAGCCAAATATGAATTGACTTAAAAAAGTCAAATAAAGAGAAGAGAGGATTCTCTATGTTCAGGTTTTAAAATGAGACACCTCGAATCGTGGTTGCCCTCTATCGTGATTAAAGATGACAATCATTGCCTCCATCCATTTAAGATTCTAATAAGATTAATAATTCGTTACCTTATCTCCACGCAATGATGTGCATCGTTGATACAAATACATTTTAAAGGTCAACAAGAGAGTTCACTAGCAGGTGTTCTCTAACTTTGAAAATTCTGTTTGCCATAATGTACGCATTCTATCAAAAATATCTTCTCTGCGAAAGGAATTAAGTAAGAATTATTCTTGGTACCAAAAAATGCGAAAGTTCTAATTTGCTAAGGCGCAATACTAATTTAGCCTAGGTTTTGTATGAAATTAAGCAAATCAGAATCGCATTTTGTTTTCACTTCGAGCGTTGGTGTAGCCAAACACAAGGTGAGAAATCTATGTGGGAGTGTCTTATCTTAATGACATCACTTTATATGACACAAGTGATGGATGCCCCAAAACTCGTCGTTGTATCTTTAAAAGGTCATGATTATCTCGAGAAGATGATTCCAAAATGGAATGGTCAGGGTCCAATTTTAGACACCTATTGGTTAACAGCCTAACCCCTATTGAGAACAGCTAATTTCATGATCCCTCCCTTTCATATTCCAAGATTGATTTAGGGCCCGAAATCTGATGAATGGGGTTGAGCTGAAGGCTTTACCGGGCATTTAAAAAAAAAATATGCTGCTGCCATTTGGAATGTAAATGGGAAAAAAGACTCCTCCCATTTTGTGTTACAACATTTTTTTATGACCCCCTGGTTTTAGTATGTAAAAAATCAATTACGTGAAATATTTTGGACCCTGTTTAGAAAGTAAAATGCAAGTCGGTAATGTGAAAGGCCTTTACAAAATTGTGACTCGTCCATCATCCACACTCCGTCAGATCCTATTAAGGACAACTTAAAGCGAAATGGTGCCAGGCTAATATAATCTATTCTTCAACATATTCTCATACATTTTTTGTTTTAAAATGCCGCTTTCATTCCATAGATCAGTGGCAGCAGATGTAACTATATTATCACTACTAACTGCGATAATTTTTGCTTGCACACTTTGTTTTTCAACTTTCATGTGTTCAAGGACATCACAAGGATGCTTTCAACTTGTGTCGCCGAATTTCAGTGTCGTATTTCGTAACCTGGAGCCGCTTTTTCAAAATGGCCGCCAAAATCAAAAATATTAAAAAAAAAAAGCGTATTGTTTACCACAAAAACACTAAAAAGGGTTAGGTTTTCTTGCGTTAATTTTGGACAGTGACAGTTAACATGCTTTTAAGAACCAAACAGTGGTGTGGTCTGGAATTATAGAGGGCGCTTTTTCAAGGGCCCGCCAAAATCATAGAAATTAATAAAAGGCGTATTGTTTACCACAAATACCAATCTAATAAGGGTCAAAGTCTCTGATAATTTTTGGTCAAGTCCTGCTAGAATGTTTTAAAACCAAAACAGTGGTTGTTCAAGGGATGATAGAGGTTTTTTTTCAAATGGCCGCCAAAATCATAGAATTCTTGGTAAAAGCATATTGTTACCAAAATGCCATCTAATAGGATCGGTTTCCTGGATAATTTTGGCCCAGTGAACTCTGGACTGGTTGTAAAATAAAAACAGTGTTTGTTCAGAATGATTGATGGTTGTGTTTGTTTCCAAAATAGCCACCGAATCATAAAGAAAATTAATTAAAGGCATAATGTTTACAACAAACCTGATACTAGAGTTAGTTTTCTTCCTCGATGATTTAAAGCCAAGTGCTCTCTAGAATTGTTTTTCATCTAAAACGGTATTTTCTCAAAGACTGCCAAATTCACACAAAAATATGACCAAAACACAACCGAATAAAGATTTTCAAAATATATTTAAGAATATTATGCTTTAAGATGTTTACGTACACAAATGCAATCGAGGGGTGCTTCTTGTAAAATGGATGTCAACCCTTAAATTTCACATACTAACACATACTAACACAAGAGGGCTAAAGCACCGCTCTAAAGGCTCTCAAATTTTTTTTTTATGTATCCCCTCTCAGCAATGATTAATGGCACCTTCGATAGTTCTTCGGCTAGCATATCGAAGTCCTGCCAGGTCAGCTTTCAGTCTTTGGTAAACAGCTAGAAATCACATGATGTCGTGGTGGACTGTCAAAGGGGACAAGGCAAGGATATGATGTCATTTGCTTCAACAAAGTCTTTTCCAAGGAGGAAGACCTTTGTGTTGAAGCATTGCCATGAATGCAGAAAAATCTGCGGTATTCCAATCTTTGGACGCATCTATTCGAGGATCTGTGGCAAATTCCTAAAATAGTACTAATAAACATTGTGGACTTAAATTTTTGAAACAATACCATATCCATCAAAAATATTATATCCAAAACTGGGTCATTGGTGCGATCATAGGCGTAAATCCCCGGGGATGGGGTATATATCCCCCATCTTTTGATATGGGGATGGTCAATACGATCATTTCTCCCCCCCCCCCCCCCCCCCATGTTGATGCTCTTTCCTAGTGTTTTTTTTTTACCATAGAGAGCCCCTTACTGTTTGATGGAAAGAAGGTGGAGTTTGTCTATCAATTCAACTTTTTTGGATCCTTGATTATTAGGAGGGGGGTTGTGACCATGAGATCCGGCATCGTTGGCAATGGTAGATCGGCCATGAGATTCAATCTATCCAAGATCTTGGCAGACAGAGGAATTACTAGATTTTCCAAAACTCGTCTAGTCCAAGCTCTGACGTCTCCCCACCCAATCGGTACCGTAACAGAAACTTGCATCCTGGGATGTGTGTTGGAGGCGTATACTTCGTATCTTCATGGATCGAGAAGAGGGCAAACTACTTCCAGCTTTCTTTCTCAGGAAATTGTGGGTGAAAAAAACGCTTGTTACTGAAGATCTGCATCCACAATCTAAGATATTTGTGGTCATGTATCAAGGCGTGGTGGAAAACTGGTGAAGGTGATTATGGCAAGAATGGTTGAAGGTCAAAAGAATATGCAGGCCAAGAGCTCGGTGGTTCGACCAAATAGGCGGTTACAGTACACACTGTGCTATTCTAAATATTGCTGAGATCGTCTCTCTGGCAGCGCATCTACTGCATCTCTGAGGTCACTAGCTGTTATTTCCTGACATAGCGAACCAACAAACCAACCACCATTACTCTCACATGCTTCTTGCACTATATGTTTCAATAAGCCTTCCAAATAAAAAAAAAAAATCTTGGGTCTTCTTTGGACGGACTCGCGCTATCTCTATAGGCAATCTAAGCTGTCCTTTTTGCAATTGCACAGTCCCTATGATGGCCTCCTTCGCCAACTGCAAATCGGCCGCATTGTTGTATCATCATCGCCGAGTTTGAAACAAATTTTATGTATAACCCTGAATTATTCTTTTAAATTACCACCATGACCGGGTGGCTAGTAGTGGACAGTGCCCTGACCGAGAAGTATTTATGCTAATGCAGGTTACAGAAAGAGGTTTTATTTTACTGTCTTTTGGAAGAGACAGTCGAAAATACTTCAGAGCACACAATCAAACCTCATTTGCGAAAGACCTGTCACTTCTTTCGGAGATTTCAAAGAGTTCAGGTACTTGTTATCCCCCCATATGTTGCCAGCAATAAATCAGAAAGCTAAGAAAGCTCCCTAAAGTTTGATAGAAAGAAGATATGTCAGCCCTATAATTGGGCAAGTTGCTCTTGGCTCTCTGTGAGGTAGTAAATATCTGTCCCTTTCTTACTCTTATAACATCTCTATCTAACGTAATTAGCATCCGCACCCAGCTCCATACTTTGCGAGAGTATCACGGTAACCAGTTTCCCTCATTACAAACATGGCATATGAATGGGATCTAATTATGGAAAAACTTTCCTAAAACGGGCCGGGGACTTGTTTTGCATTTTCATATGCAATTGCGCGAATTTTTCATTATTATCCCCATCGAGAACACAATGGCACACAACATTGTTCACCGGTTCTGAGTTCCGACTAAATTGCATTCAATTTTTGTCTTGATACAATACGACCTGACATTACGTGAAAAATAAAAATTCCTCAATATTGTGCCTTTATCAAATTAGCTGGTATACGACAAAGTATATATCAAGACGCGAATAATATCAAGACGGCCCTACTTGTACGAAAAGTTACGCCAAAAAAATCGACCAAAGTAATACGTTACCTCTTGTATCCAATCATAGTGATACATGTATTGTGCTATCTCCATGGAGATTGATGGCAGTATTTATTGATTGGGAGGGTCCCCTTCAAAAAAATTGACCCACATTAAACCCTTAAAAGGCTTATTTTGGACTTTTTGAACATCTTTATCAGCAGAAGGTTCACTTTCTTGTCAAAGTTTCTCTAAATTGTGGAAATTTGTTAATCGCAATTATCAGCAAACACACGTTGATCAGGTCATTTTGTGGAATTGGGGTTGGTTACAATTAGTTAGTATTAGTGTGCCATAGAAGAAAGATGCCATTAATCATTTCCAACAAGGTTAAGCATACACCCAAATTGTGCTTCTACTACTACATCCACAAATCTTGGGGAGAGGTTAATCTATTGTGAACAGTATTGTTTGCTGATTGTAAAAACATCTTTAAATTCACTAGAGTACAAATCTCGAAAAACCAAGTCCCCATAATGATGTTCTTTTTAATATTTTTTCGGTATTTGTAATTATTTTGTTAGCCATCTTTGGAAAAAACGCCCTCTAGTAATTGTAATGAATAGCACTTTTGGTCCTAAATGATATAGGAAATCAGTAGGCAAAAATAATCTAGAAAACTCCACTCTATTCAATGGCATTTTTGGATCAATACTATTTTTAGGACAGTTTTGTAATTAATTTTCTATTATTTGGCTGCCATTTTGGAACAAAAACCCTGTATCAGATATTCCTGAACAACTTGTTTTAATTTGAAAACATTTCTATAGATTACCAGCCACATTATCCAGAACCCCGACCCTATTAGATGTATTTTGGTAAAACCCATATGCTTTTATGAATTCTCCTATGATTTGGGCGGCCATTTGGAAAAAAAACGCCCTCAATCATTCCCGACCAACACTGTTTTGGGGTTTTAAAAGCATTTTTAATTAAAAACGGTTCTCTTGGCAAAATAACGTAGAAACCTAACCCTTTTAGATGGTATTTGTGGTAACAATACGCTTTTATTTCGATTTTCTATGATTTTTTGTGTGGCGGCCAGTTTTAAAAGCGCCCCCAGTTGACGAAATACGACACTGGAAAATATCGGCGACAAGTTTGAAAGCGATGTCCTGTGATGTCTTGAACACATGACAGTGAAAATCAAAGTTGGCAAATTATCGCAGTAGCTGACAACTGCTGCCTGACTATCAGAACAATGATACTATAAACTATTGATTGATAACAAAACAAAACTTTTATAATCGTGGATGATCCATACAATCTAAGTAGCCTTACTTGGTACCCACCTGGGGGGGGGGGGGGTCAAAGCGGCAATTTATACCACACCAGGGCTCCCATCATACATGACAATACAACGAAAATGTATGATGGCCATTCTGTAGGGGTCGCTTAGCGATCTAGGGGGTTTTTGCAAAAGATTATACAGGGGTCAAATTGAAAGATGGTCCAATGTTGTGAATTGCATACCAAAAATGTTCGTATGATCGCAAGGATTAAAAAAATTTATAGTTTGTGCTATCTCTGACCTTACCCTTATGAGTTATAAGCTGAAAACCCTTATTGTAGGTCCAATGTTAAATTTAGCTTCTACAGGGGTAAAATACTAAAAACGCTTCAATTTCAGTGGAAATGGTCTCATATTATTTTGTAATGTAGCACAAGTAAAATAGGTATAGTTTGGACATGTACAATGTATAGTAACCAAGTTTACACGCAAATTAACCCAGCCCTATAGGGGTAGTACTAATGAAGTGTCGAACTTGTTAATTTTCACATTGCAGATGGTCCAAACTTTTCCTTATTTTAAAAAAAAAAAAAAAAAAAAAAAAAAAAAAAAAAAAAAAAAATTGTAGTGTTTTTTAGTATTGACCCCGTAGGAAGCTAATATTAACCTTTGACCTACAATAACGTTTTTCAGAGCTTATAACTCCTTAGAAGGGTAAGTCAAGAGAGCACAAACTATACATTTTTTTAATCTCTTGTGATCATACGAACATTTTGGTAATGCATTCAACAACATGTGACCACTTTCAATGGTTTGACCCCTGTAAAAATCTTTTGCGAGCCCCTAGCTCGCTTAAGCTACCCCTACAGAATGGCCCTCATATCACATTTTTGATGTTGGTCCATAGAGTATGAGGTAGCCCTGTATAAAATGCCTCTTTGCCCACCCCAGGGTTGGTAATCCGACCACAGCCTGGCTCCTCCACTATAATATCTTCCGTATAATTGTAACCATTTGGAGCGGGATCGACCTTCACGGAATAAAGCACAAGGTTATCCGATAAAGTTTCCGCCATTCTAGTATGTCCCAAAAAAAAAGTGTGTCAGATGGGCCAGGTCGGGAACTCCCATTTGGGATCGCGGCCACGTGAAAAATAGTAATGATGGTAAATGTAAGTACATATTTTGATTTGAAAGGCATGTAATTAAGTTAAACAAAACAAACCTTTTCAGTGAAAGGATTAGCTAAGAATTATTTCTTGGTACCAAAAATATAATTGCGATTGCGAATTTCTATAGGAGCAAATACTAAATTTAGCCTATGTTTTGTATTGACTAACAAATCAGAATCGCTTTGTTTTCACTTTCGAAGCGTTTTTGTTGTCAGCCAAACACAAGGTGAGAAATCTATGGAGTGTCTTATCCGATGAAATCACTTTAAATTATGACACAAGTCTATGATGCCCAAAATCTCTCGTTGTATCTTTTAAAAGGTCCTTTGATTATCCCGTGAAGATATCCAAAATTGGATGGTCAGGGGAGGGTCATTTTTATGACACCTATTGGTAACAGCCTAACCCCTATTGAATACCAGCCTAATTTCCTTGACCCTCCTTCATCTCAGATTGCTTTAAGGGCCGCAATTACTGAATTGAGTGAGCTAGAGGCTTTTTCCCGGGCATTTAAAAAAAAAATATGCTGATTGCCATTTGGAATTTAAATGGGGAAAAAATACTCAACTGCACATTTTAGTGTTAAACATTTTTTATGACCCCTGGTTTAGTAATGTAAAAAAAATCATTACGTGAAATTATTTTGGGCCTGTTTTTGAAATAACATGCAAGCGGTCAATTGTGAAAGGCCGTTAAATTGTGACTCGTCCATCAATCCACACTCCGTCAGATCCTATAAGGACAACATTAAATCGGAAATGCCAGCTAAGATAATCAGGCTTCAAACATATTATAAATACATTTTTTGTTTAAAAATGGAACGCTTTCAGTCATAGTCAAGGCAGACAGATGTAAACTATATTATTGCACTACTGCGATAATTTTGGGTTTGCCAACTTTGGATTTTTCACTTTCATGTGTTCAAGGACAACACAAGGAATCGCTTCACTTGTCGCCGAATTTTTCAGTGCGTATTTCTTCACCGGGAGCGCTTTTTCAAATGGCCGCCAAAATCATAGAAAGTCGAATAAAAGCGTATTGTTTACCACAATAACCATCTAAAAGGGTAGGTTTTCTTCTGCGTTATTTGGACAAGTGACAGTTCAAAAGAAAGGCTTAAAAAAAACCAAAACAAGTGTTTGGTCTGGAATGATAGAGGGCTTTTTTTTCAAAATGGCCGGGCCAAAATCATAGAACATCTAAAAAGCTTATTGTTTACCCACAATAACCATCTAATAGGGTCAAATGTCTGGATAATTTTGGTCAAGTGACTGCTAGAAATGTTTTAACATAAAAAAACCAAAACATGTTGTTCAGGGATGATAGAGTTTTTTTTTTTCAAAAGGCCGCCAAAATCATGAAAATTCTTTAAAAGCAGCTTGTTTTCAAAGCCCATCTAATCGGATCGGGTTTTGGATATTTGGGCCAAGTTTACTCTGGAAATGTTTTAAAATAAAAACAGTGTTGTTCAGGGAATGATTGAGTTGGTGGTTTTTGTGTTTCAAATGGCCACCGAATCATAGAAATTAATTAAAGCATAATGTTTACAACAACATTTATCTACTAAGTTAGGTTTTCGATGATTTTAGCCAAGTGGATCTCTAGAATTGGTTTTCTATAAGAACGGTCTTTTCTAAAATGCCTGCCAAATTCACACAAAAATATGACCAAAACACAAACCGAATAAGATAATTTGTCAAGATTAATTTAAGAATATTATTCTTTAAAAATTTACGTAACACAAATACATAGAGGGTCTTTCTATGTAAAATGGATGTCAACCCTTAAATGTCACAACAATACTCACACTATTACAGCAGAGAAGGGCTACACACACGCTCTAAAGCTGCTCTCCAACTTTTTTTTTAATGTTCCCGCTCAGGCAATGAGAAATGGCACCTTCCGATACGCTTCGCTAGCATATCAAAGTCCTGCCAGGTCTGCTTTCAGTCTTGGAAACAGCTAGAAATCACATGGAGTCGTGGTGGACTGTAAAGGCGACAAGGCAAGATATGACTGACCTTTGCTTCAACAAAGTCTTTTCCAGAGAAGACCTATGTGTTGAAGCATTTGCCATGATGCAGAAAATCTGCGTAAGTCCCATCTTTGGACGCTTCCATTCGAGGACCTGTGGCAAAATCCTTAAATAGTACTAATAACATTGGGAGTTATTTTTGAACATACCATATCCATCAAAAATATTATAACCCAAACTTGGTATTGGTGCTGATCATAGGCGTAATCCCCGGGGAGGGGTATATATCCCCCAATATTGAATAGGGGATGGTCAATAAACGATCATCTCCCCCCCCCCCCCCCCCCCATGTTGATGCCGTTCATTGTGTTTTTTGACCAGAAGAGCCCTTACTGGTTGATGGTAAAGAAGGTGGAGTTTGTCTTCAATCAACTTTTTGGTATCCCTTGTTAGTAAGGAGGGTGGCTGTGACCATGAGATCCGGCATCGGTTGTCACTGGTAAATCGGCAATGGTCAATCTAAACCAAGATCTGGGCTGACAGAGGAGTTACTAAACTTTCCAAAACTCGTCTATCCAAGCTCTGACGTCTCTCACCCAAGCGACCGTACAGAATTGCAGCCTTGGTATTTGGTGTTGGAGGCGTATCCTTCGTATCTCATGGATCGAGAGAGGGCAAACTCCAGCTTTCTTCAGGAAATTGTGGTGAAAACGCTTTGTTACAGAAGATCTGCATCCACAATCTAAGATATTTTGGTCATGTACAAAGGCGTGGTGGAAACAACTTGGGAAATGTGATTATGCAAGGAATGGTTGAAGGCAAAAGAAGATGCCGGCCAAGAGCTCGGTGGTCCGACAGAATTAAGGCGGTGACGGACACACTGTTCTATTCTATTGCGGAAGATCGTCATCGCTGGCATCGCATCTAGCTGCATCTCTGAGGTCACTAGCTGTTAGTCATGACAGGAGCGAACCACCAAAACCAACCACTATTACTCTTTCCATCTTCTTGCAAACTAGATTTTTCCATCAGATAGCCTTCCATATCTTGGTTCTTCTTTGACGGACTCGCCCCTATCTCTATAGCAAGCTGTCCTTTTGCAATTGCAACAGTCCAGTATGAATGGCCTCCTTTCCGCCAACTGCACATCGGCATGTGCATTGTTTTATCACACACAAAATCGCCGAGTTTGAAAAAAAAATGAAACAAATTTTTAATGTATACCCCTGAATATTCTTTTTAAATTTAACCACCATTACTTGGCTAGTAGTGGACAGTGCCCCTTGACCCAGACGTATTTATGCTAATGAGGTTACATAAAAGGTATTTATCCTTGTCTTTTGGTAAGAGACAGTCTAATACCGGCAGATCACACAATCAAAGCTCATTTGCAAAAGACCTGTCACGTTCGGAGATTTTCAAGATTTTTCAGGGATACTTGTTATCCCCCATATGATGCCAGCTATAAATCAGAAAGCTAAGAAAGCTCCTAAAGTTTGATAGAAGATCTGTTCAGTCAGCCCTGTAAATTGGGCAAGTTGCTCTTGGCTTTGTGGGTAGTAAATATCTGTCCCTTTCTTTATAACCTTCTCTATCTAACGTAATTAGCATCCGCACTCGTTCCATACTTGCGAGAGTATCCCTGTCATTTTCCTCCCCCTCATTACATAGCATATGATGGGATCTAATTATGAAAAACTTCTACACACGGGGCCGGGGACTTGTGTTGCATATTCATATGCAATTTTGCGCAGAATGTGTTCCCCCAATTATTATCCCATAGAGAACACTGGGCACCCAAACATGTTCACTTCTGAGTTGCAGACATACTTGCATCAATTTTGTCTTGTCGATTACATCACTCCCCCCTGACATGTAAGGTGAAAAATTAAAATTCCTCAATATGGTGCCGTTGATCAAATTAGGTCATTGTTAGGCGCGGACACAGTATATCAGATACCGGCCCTACTTGTAAGAAAAGTTACGCGCCAAAAAGCTACAAAAGTAATACGCTTTACCTCTTGTATCCAATTCCATGTGAATACATGTATTGTGCTCTTCTGGGGCTCCATGGATTGTGCCGTATTTATTGGAAGGTCCTTCAAAAAATTTGACCCAACTATCCTTACAAAAATCCTTTTTTTTTGGACTTTTTTGAACATCTTTATCAGCAGAAGGTTCACTTTTTGTCAAAGTTTTCTCTAAATTGGTGGAAATTGTTTCGCAAATATCAGCAAAACGTGGATCTCTGTCATTTTGTGGAATTTTTGGTTGTGTACATTAGTTAATATTAAGTGTGCCATACAAGAAAGATTCCATTAATCATTTCCAACAAGGTTAAGCTATACCCAAATTGGTGCTCTACTCCACAAATCTTGGGGAGAGGCTAATCTATTTTTGAAGAGTATTGTTTCTTTCTGATGTCAAACATCTTTAAAATTCACTAGAGTAAAATCTCGAAAAACAATCCACCTCTGATGTTCTTTTTAATATTTTTTCGTGTAATTGTATATTTGTTAGCCATCCTTTGGAAAAGCGCCCTCTAGAATGGTAAAGATAGCACTTTTGGTCCTAAATTATATGGAAATCAGTAGGCAAAAATAATCTAGAAAACTCCACTCTATTAAATGGCATTTGATCAATACTATGTTTTGGACAGTTTTTAATAATTCATTTTCTATATTTGGGCTGCCATTTTGAAACAACCCGTATCAATTATTCCTGAAACACTGTTTTTATTTGAACTTTCGAGAGTTTCCGTATCCAAATTATCCAGAACCCGACCACTATAGATGTTATTTTGGTAAACCATATGCTTTAAAGGAATTCTCTATTATTTTGGCGGCCATTTTGAAAAAAAACGCCCTTAATCCATTCCCGACCAACAAACACTGTTTTGGTTTTAAACAGCATTTTTACCGGTTATTGGGCCAAATAGACGCATAAAACTAAACCTAACCCTTTTAGATGGTATTTGTGGTAACCAATACTTTTATTCGATTTTCTATGATTTTGGTTTTGGCGCCATTTTGAAAAGCGCCCCGTTGACGACTACGACACTGAAAATTCGGCGACAAGTTTAAAGCGATTCTGTGGATGTCCTTGACCACTGAAGTGAAAATCAAAGTTGGCAAATTATCGCATTAGCTGACAACTGCTGCCTGCCTATCAGAAAAATGATCTATATTATTGATAAAAACAAAACGTTTATAATATAGTGGTAGCCAACCATCTAAAGTTAGCCTTATGGATGCCACCTGGGGTGGGGGGGGTGTGGGGGGGTGTGGGGGGGGTTGGGGGGGGGGGGGGGGGGGTTTTGTGATTGTTTGTGGTTGATTTTTTTTTGTTGTGTTTTTTTTGGGCTTTTTTTTTTTTTAAAAAAAAAATTTGTCGGTGGTTTTTTTTTGTTTGGTTTTTTTTTTTTGTTTTGTTGTTGTATTTTTGTTTTTTTCTTTTGGTAGGTTGTTTTTTTTTTTTTTTTTTTGTTTTGTTTTTTTTTTTCTCTTGTTTTTTTTTTTATTTTGCTGTTTTGTTCTATTTTTGTTTGTTGTGTGGTTGGGGTTAGGCCCAGCTGCCTTCTCCCCAGACTGTCTCCACCCTCCTCCCCTGGCCCCCCCCCCTCCCCTCACTTTCCTGTTTCCCTTCTTTAGGGGTAGCTTAAGCGAGCTCGGGTTTTCAAAAGATTATACCGGGTCAAAATTGGAAAGTGGTCCCAATGTGTTGAATTGCCTACCAAATGTTCGTATGATCGCAAGGATTAAAAAAAATGTATCTTTGTGCTATCTCTGACTTACCCTTACTAGTTATAAGCTGAAAACCCCTTATTGTAGGTCAAAGTTAAATTTAGCTTCTACAGGGGAAAATACTAAAACACGCTTCAATTTCAGTGGACTGGTCTCATATTTTTGTATGTTAATCCCAAGTAAAATAGGTATAGTTTTGGACAATGTACAATGTATGTTTACCAAGTTACAACAAAAACGCACACTTAACCCCCAGCCCTATAGGGTATTCTAATGAGTGCGTAACTTGTTAATTTTCACATTGCAGATGGTAAACTATTCCTTATTTTAATTGTAAGAACGTTATAAACAATATGAGACATTTCCACTGAAATGAGTGTTTTTTAGTATTTGACCCCTGTAGAAGCTAATTTAACCTTGACCTACATAACGGTTTTCAGCTTATAAATCCTTCAAGGGTATCATAGATAGCACAAACTATCATTTTTTTTTAATCCTTGTGATCATACGAACATTTTGGTATCATTCAACAACTTGGCACTTTTCAATTTTGACCCTGTATAATCTTTTGCGAGCCCCTAGCTCGCTAAAGCTACCCCTACAAATGGCATCAATACATTTTTGTGTATGTCATAGTATGATGTAGCCCTGGTATGAATGCTCTTTGGCCCCCCAGGTGGTACCCGACCAAACATGCCTGGCTCACGCCACTATAATATCTTCCGTATAATTGTAACCATTTGGATCGGGATCGGAAACCCTCACGGAATAAGCACAGGTTTATTCGCGATAAAGTTTCCGAATTCATAAGATGTCAGAAAAAAAAGTGTGCAGATGGGGCAGGTTAGGGAAACTCCCCATTTGGAATCGGCCCACGTGAAAAATTAATGATGGTAGTGTACAATAGTTGGGATTTGAAAGGCATGTAATGAGTAAACACTAAACTTTTCATGAAATCCTGTTCAAGAAATCGCTTTTTAAGCGATCGTTAGTGATTCTACTGACATACTATAATAATGAGATTTAATTACCAGGATGTACGCTAGACTTCAGCATCACCCTTTTTAATGACTTGCCAAGTCACAACGTCACCAACATGCCGATAAATGTCAAATCCCTAACATGGCTACCTCCAGCCCATAGACAACCCTTTTGTTAGTTAATTCTGCTGCCTAATAAGGCACTCTTCTTGGCAGTAGAATATTCTTTCTCTTTCAGACCACGAAGACATCTTTTAAAACATGTTATATTAAAAAATGAGCCCAGTTAGTACACTTTAAAAGAATTTTATGATATTCATGGTATGATAATGCTAAGACATTGTCATTAATACTTCTGGGTATATGAGTTAAGAAAGTCTACTAAAATCGAATCGCCTTAATAAAACCTATTTGGGGATCAAAATTAAAGCACTGCAAAATGGAGAATTCACAGTTGGTTTGACCATGGGCATAATCGCTAAACGTGCCCTTCATACCAAATTAGATTGGATGAAAATCTAAGCCACTTTCCTTTCACTTCTGCTTGTAGTTAGGTCACTGAAATACAATAGTAGTTTCCGTAAGGGCATCTGAAACTGAAACGAGACTATTATGATCACAAACTAAAAGTTTTAAAAACACATGTTTATTGCGCTCCTTTGATTTCGAAAATGTAAATGTGCTTTGGTTATCAGTCTTCTTCTTATCGTGCGTGTCCAAACACTGGGTTCTCAAATATGATCCAGCCAGAGCTACACCAACGTTTGGCTGTATCTGAATCCGCAGGTCCTTGTTTTGGCATTGTTGCTCCAGCCATGGGCAGACCAAGAGGATGTTCCATTGTCTGTGGGGCTGTTCCACAACCACGGGTATGTCCTGATCTGCTTCCAGGTAGCCCCACTTCTGCAAGGAAACCTTAGATCGTCCGATTCTGGTTTTCTGGTTCTCAATCTGTTGAGGCAAATCGCCATTCAGCCACGAGGAGTCAGCTCCCAGGTGGGAGATGCTCACAGGTTTCAAGACCAATTATAGATTGTTACTTTGTTTGTATGGCAAGTCTTTCTTCCACAAAAAGGCGACTCTCTTAAGCTCCTCCTTAGAGATTGTTTCAGAGTTGGACTTGCTTAAGAAACTCTCTCTGAATTTAAGGCGGTTTGAGCAGGTATGTGTCCAGACATATGGTGCTTCACATTAGACCGACTTGGCAGCTCGCTCTTGCAATGCGCGCTACGCTACGACGGATGTCCTGGGTTGGAGCAATTCCTGCTAGGATGTTGTAAGTTTTCGTTGGTGTTGTCCTGAGGCAATCCTGTGATAAGCCGTAATAGGCCTTTAATGATGAAATCAAGCTTCTTGGCATGGGTTGATCTTTCCCATACACGGCAAGCATACTCTGCACTTGAGTAGCACGGGGCAAGTGCCATCGATCTCAGGGTATGTGGGCGTCACCGCATCTTGGTGCCAGTATTTGTTCAAGATTATTATTGCGTGAACAGACTTTACTCTTCCTCGATGTGTCTTATAAGAGAGTGCGGTCCAAAGTAACTCCAGGTAGACAAGGGTTATCACACAGTGCTCCAGGGGGCGTTCCAGACCAGGTGAACTTTAAGGCTGACGTTTGGCTTCATGGTGCGTAGATGGAAGCACACACCTGTGGTCCTTGGATGGATTTGCTCGGATGGTTTTCCTCATAATAAGAGTGAGTTCAACTAAAGCTTTGAGAGTCTCTCTCAACAGCTGTGAAAGTCTCCTCTTGTGCGCTAATTCCAAGATCGCCTGCATAAATAAAACGACAGGTTCCTGCACTCCTAAGGTTGGTCGTTGGTATTTATGTTGAACAGGAGAGGTGAGAGGTGCAAGCACGCTCCCGTAAGGCCAGCGCTTGAGCCTACGTCCATCGACTCTTCTTCTCTCTTCTTCACTCCTAGCTGAACAAGAACTCCTGTTTTGTGCCAGCCTCCTTTTATATTTCATCAACGGAGGTCATTGGTGATTTCCTTTCCAGAATCTTATGGATAGCATCGTGATAACAGTGTCCGTATGTGCTGAATAGGTCAACGAACACACTCCGGTTAACCATAACCCTTCTCGAACCATCCTCAATGTGTTGAGTTCGATTGAGTAGCTGGCTTTGTTGTTTGATTTGCCTGCCAGAAACCTGCTTTTCTGGTATTAGGTTTTCGTCTACACAGGTGCGATAAGATTGGAAGGAGACTTTAAAGAGCTTTGTATGTATGGCTGAGATGATTTGGTCTGTAGCTCTTGGGATTGGATGATCTTTCCTAGGCTTTAGAGTGGCCATAACATGACTGTGCTTTCCTCCAGAAAATCTTTTGGAAACTGTGGGAAATAAGGCAGCAATTGAGATCTCAAGAAGCTGCTGCTCAGTGAGATGTTTGTCAATGCCTACTGCTTTTCCTGGTTGAAGTTTTGATACCGTATTCCAATTCGTCCATGTAAAGGGGCGAGCGAACCAATGGTCGCCACTAAACCCTCTTACGGTCTATTTGATCTTCTTGGGGGGCTTCTTTCTGCACTTGCCATTTAAAGCAAGCTGGTGGGCACCTTGTTGGGCGTGACATTTGGCAGCTGTGGATGTTCTGCTTTTGGATCCCCCTGAGCTTTCGGATGGTAGAACATCTTTCTTGCTGTTATGGGTCATATCGTTGATTCAATTAAAATATGCCAGGTTTTTATGCCTCTTCTCCTGGGAGATCTCTCCGAAACTTCCTCACCTTTACCAGTTGTTTTCAGCCGAAAGATCAACTTCAAACATGGTGTACTCTTGATATTCTCTAGGCACATTCCTTGAAAGGCCTGGTATATATTCCCGTCCTACAGCCTTTTGGGTATGAATCTCCCGTGCATCTTGTCACTAGTTGGGCAAATTTTTTATAAGTTAAATATGGGGTTTTGGAGCAATCCCTCTTCACGTTCTGATCAGGTTCATCATTGAATCCTTGCCAGTCTGCTATATAGTTAAAGAGCCCACGCTAAACGCACTTTGTTTGGTCTTACTGCAGCGTTGACGTGGATACCGATTGGTCGATGTTGAGTTAGTGGCAGAATGCAGAACAATCTTGCTACACAGTTAGAGATGTTTTTACAAACAATAGCTAGATCAGGGTTAAAACCTCTCTTCCAACGGGGCATGAATGATGGCGCAAGCTAGGGTCGTGAAGGAGACTTATATTTGCTGTCTATCCATTCTTCGACAGCTTGTCCATCTTTTGTTAGTTTTCATTGAAAGCCGCCCGCCATTGGGTATTATGGTTTTTGAAATCACCAATGAAGAAGTGAGGTTTGGTGGAATTCCCAAGTCTGAGTTGAGGGTGCTTGAAGTCTACTGATGGAGGTTTGTACACGGATGTAACTATGACAGTGCTCAGCTCAATGGTGAGGACGTCGATGGTTGTTGTCATCAGACTTGAAGGTTGTCTTCTACTTGTGGTGCCTGTTTTTCACATATATGCCCTTCCATATTTCGATGTGGTCTCTCAATTGCACAGGACCATTCCTGTATGGTTGGGCGATGGTTATCGATTCCTTGTGGGGTTTTTCCTGTGGCCATAGGCCATCGCATGAGATGTTACACATATCAGCAATGATGTTCTATGATATATATATATATATATATATATATATATAAGTTTCAGTACAAATTTCGAAGGGCTACGTCGGCATGTATTGTAAAGTTAATAATCAAGTTGACCAAAGTCGGGTGTAGTCGCATGCCGTAAAAAGCCAAATGCCAAAAGTTTTAACGCTATCGGATATATCCTTGAACATAGCAATAAGAGTCAGTAGACCATCCAAGAAATGAATGGGTCCTTCATCAGTGCCGGGGCCACCAGACTCGTTTTCTCTGAATAGACAACACAGTTTTCTATCATCCCAGGGCAAGACAGTCCTGCGATGAAATGATGCAGTAAATGCTGGTGACACAAGCGTATTCCAAGTAAACAGCGGTAGATGCGTTGTAGAGACGCTCGTTGGGTTATTAACGCGTCTACTTACGCGCTCTGCCGCACAACCTCGACACAAGATAGGTATCCGCCGAAGCTGAAATCTTAAAGCACAGTAGCCGGGAAAATACTGGGTGGAGTTTCAAATGTCGGACGTTTCTGCTGACAGAGGTAACATTACTCACCTGGTAGAGGAAAGGACTGATCGTAGCTAAACATAAAATAGTTTTCAGTACAAAGTTTTCAAGGGCTACGCCGGCATGTATTGTAAATTACATAATCAAAGTTGGACCAAGTCTTGTGTAGTCGCCAATGCGTAAAAGGCCAAAGGCCAAAATTTTAACGCTATGTCGGATATAATCGTTGAACATAACAAATAAAGTAAGTCGAAACATCCAAGAAATGATGGGTTTCATCAGTGCCTGGGGCCCCCCAGCTCGTTTTAAATAGAAAACACAGTTTTCTATCCCAGGCAGACGAATCCTGCGATGAATGAATGCAGTAAATGCTTGATAACAAAAGCGTATTCCAAGTAACGCGTAATACCACACGAGCCGCCCTACACACGCATCTCTACGCTTTTCCTGTGTATCAGAAATGCGGATCACCATCGTTATATGGACGCGCGGCATTACGCATTGAACGCTTTGGTGTAGAAACTCGAATGACCCATCACATGGCCGTGTTGGCGCAATTGATTAGCGCATCCGAGATCTAAACGGAAGGTTTGGGTTCGAGTCCCATCCACAAGCCAGTTCATTTTGCGATTAATAATGCTACGTCCGCGCTGTCATCAATTTCCTCACATATATTTATTTAATTCTCATGGCAAGTAATTCACAATCGGTTAAGTAGCTCCAATTTTCTCACATAAGTTTATAAATTATTTGAGTTGCTTGTGTAGCAGAATGCCCTATCACCTCGTGATATGGACGGCATAAACGCAATCGATCGCTATGGTGTAGAAACTTGAATGGACCCATCACATCCGTGGTGGCGCAATTGATTTGCGCATCCGAGATTCTAAACGGAAGGTTGTGGGTTTTCGCGTCCCATCCACAGCAAGCTCATTTTGCATTATAATGCTACGTCCGCGCTGTCATCAATTTTCTCACACATAATGTATTTAATTCTTCAAGGCAGTAATTCACAAGAGGTTAAGTAGCTGCTCCAATTTCTCACTAATTTGATAAATTATTTCGAGTTGCTTGTGTAACAGAATGCTGATCACCTCGTGGATATGATATAGATATCAATGGCAGATGGCGTTCGTGAACATAACCAGCTTGAGCGCTTGACTTGGTTACACGGTCGAGCGGCGCAGGCCGCGAGAACCGAGTTTAACAAGTCAACGCGAAAGCTTGTTATTTTTACGAACGCCGTCATCATAGCCATTGATTAATAGCATACACTTAAGTATTAATATAAAAATAAATTTACAACATATTTTTTGGTTGAAAACATGCCAAAAATTGGTTGATAAACGAAATACTTTTTCGCAATTTAAATTTAACATATTTCAAGAACACTGTCCTTGTCACCGTCTAGACTAGCGTTACCCCAATTCCAACATGGTTGTATTTATTGCTCTGGCCATTAACTTTCGAGTGACAAAAGCTATTAAGTATTAAAGCTATATCTTGCTAATCGGTTAATTGATTAGTGCTTTGCTAATACGAAGCAAATAATACAGTATTAAGTTTATCCTTGAGTTTAAATTTGAATGAAATAAATCAACCAAGCCTATCGGAATAAAGACTATAACCCTATTCATCCTTGAACTAAATTGAATTAATTTCGTGCAAAAATTACAAAGAGTATCATGTTTGAGTGCAATTGCATAGGGTTGAAGATGAATAAAACAAAATAAACCAATCTTGATCTGGTGACGTCCACTGTTATAGTATCTTTCTAAATTATGTACGTATCTTTTATGTGGATTGTGTGATGTCGACAATTTTGGAAGCAGATTTGATTTCAAAGGAAATGACGGCGTCGGAATGTGAGCTTCTGCAAGCTTGTCCCAAGAGAGTTTGAAGCTGACTTAGTACTGTTTTTTTTTTTTTGGGTGGTGGTACCCTCTATATTAACCGCCAGTTTTTGTTCACATCTTAATTTTCACCTGGAAGTAGGTTTTTGTTATTGTTTTATTTTTGTCTTTTGGAATTACCCTAAAGGCAATTGCCAGTTTCTGCAATCCACATTTTAAAATGACAGTATTAAAATCAAAAATATCTGATTATATCAATATTGCTGTTGTAAAATATAAATTGTGTCATGTCCATTTATGAGAAAATTGTTTGATGTAAAGAGCAATCATTTTAAAGTGTATTTACAGGTAGCATACCGCTTAATGTTTCTACATACATAGGTTTGACACCATAGAATTTGTATTATAAGTTTGCCATCAGTATATATACAGATTGCGTGCGCCGGCTGTCTAATTGTCAGGACCTTGTATTTCTAGAACCATTCCGTGACCCACCGCGTGTTTAGTTGTGACCTCGATTCCCGATGTGCATGTTATTAAAATAACAAGCTCTAGAGCTGTTATTAAAATAACACCCCGGTAGCCTTCTCGAACCCGATTCGTATAGATAACGCACGGGAAACAATAGATAACAACAAAGGACGCTAGCAGGAAGGTGTATGGACGGCATAACGCATCGAACGCTATGGTGTAGAAACTCGAATGGAACCTCATCACATGCCTGGTGGCGCAATTGATTAGCGCAAATGATCTAAACTTAAGGTGTGGTTCGAGTCCCCATCCCAGCAAGTTCCTTTTGCGATTAATATTGCAACGTCCGCGCTGTCATCAATTCTCACCTATTGTATTTAATTAATTCTTCATGCAGTAATTCACAAGAGGTTTAAGTAGCTCCAATTTCTCACATAAGTTTATAATTATTTTCGAGTTGCTTGTGTATAAACAACAGAATGCTGTATCACCTCGTTATCTGGACGGCAATACGCATCGAACGCCTGTGTAGAAAACTCGAATGGACCCCATCACATGCCGTGGTGGCGCAATGCATTAGCGCATCCGAATCTAAACGGAAGGTGTGGGGTCGAGTCCCCATCCACACAAGTTCATTTTGCGATAATAATGCCTGACGACGGGCCGCGCTGTCATCACTTCTTCTCACATAATATAAGCTTTATATATATATATATAGATATATATATAGAATATTATAATATTCTCCCGAAAAAATAATACAATTTGATGTAAAATTCACAAAATAGAGGCATTTATTTTTGCTTTTTTGACATACGAAGAAAACGGATGGATTTTTCGCCACGGCTTCATTGATCAAAAGCGCCCAATTTTTGCCCTCTCCTCGTGACGTCAAAAGTGATGACCAAAAACATCGTGTTGACTCGAATTGTTATGCTGCCACACTGTAATATGATGGATTAAGAAAGTAATCATAAAATTAAGATAAGTACAGAATGACATATTTTGTTTCTTTCGTGATTTGTGATTCTAGCTTTCGGTCAACCACGGTTAACACGACATAATAGAATTAATAACTCAGAAGATGTCAAATAGACTCGAAATAGATGCAATTACATCGGTCTACAGAAAGTAAAGGAACATTTCAATATGGATTTTTTAATTCTTCCTCGGTAGACGTTGATTACCCCGAATGCATCTCTTATCGATAGCCAATTTAATAGGGCTTAAGTCTACAGTCGATCACACACCAAACGTGGTAGTGGAGTGGCAAATCCATTGGCTTTTAACCATGCTTCCTTGAAGTTCTTAAGTTCGAATCCATATGTGTATTTTTTTTTTTTGTTCAACCAATCCACGTCCGTTATAATTTAAGCTACCTATTTTTCTAAATCCATTTATACTTTAATTTGTCGTATATGCTTTCACAAGATTTTTCGTCTCTCTGAGATTGATAGAACACCGTCAGCTCTCAATACATACCTACCCTACCCCCCCCCCCCACACACACACACACTTTTTCCAACACAACAAAAATGCGATGCTATTTAATTCAAACATGTATTATGTAAGTTATAGAAATTAAGTTTATCTCACATACAGCGTTGATGAATCACGTTCAGTATTTGATCCTTTCTCTTTGGCTCATCTAATCCTTATTTTTCTAGTCTTTATTCATCTTTGCGGCATATCCCCCTCTCACACACGTGCGCACAAATATATACCGTACGCCATGTTGTCAGTGCGATAAGCGTGTGTTTGTATATAGTCTGAAGTCTATTCTAATGCTAATTTTCAGTGTAACATTTTTGTAAATAAAGTTCCATCCTTTAAAAATTGATGATATTTTTAAAATCCCAAATGAATAATGCATGTAATGCCCAGAAAATATTATTCCATTACAAAACCTGTTATAGTATCGTTGTTGAAGGTGATACCTCTTCCTTCTCCTGAAAAGCGTGTCTTTAACTAAAGCGTTTTTTTGATTATGAGCTTTTGTAAACTCTGTACAAGAGTTTTTTTGGGTTGGCCGTTGGGATACAATCTTTTGTTTCAAAATTGTTGGAAACACTTTGTGGCGGATTTGGTTCCCGCCCCCCTCATTTCAATGTTTCATGAGCACGACACCCTTGAGCAATCTCGCACCATATTATTTTCAACATTGATTGGGAGGGGATGGGAGGGGGGAAAGATAGTTTATCGTTACAATGGCGTTTGCGTTTCAAAGCCTATTATCACTTTTATATAGCTGCCAATATTACAGGTGTTCCAAGACTTATGAACAAGATTGTCTCAAGGTCGAAAAAACCATGTACAAAATTCACAAAACTCTCAACTCGAGAACGGTTAAGTTAAGGAACAACACCATTTTTTCAAGGAATAAGATGCCCTTAATATCTTTATCATATTACCCAAAGGTTAAAATCGAATGTTTGTACTGTGAATTGTTTAATGCATTAGTTTGAAATTTAAAAATAATATAATAAATAACATATACAAAATATGAATAAAATACAAGAAAAAATACTGAATAAGACATGACAGAAACCACCAAAACGTGCATTCCATACACAAACACACAGAGTCACACAAACGCACGCACTCTCCCCGCACACACATACCACGCACGCGCACCACACGCGCAATCACCCAAACACACCTAAAACAGGAGATTTTCATATAGGTACGTGTTAATAACGAAAACTACTGAATAAACATGACCAAAAGCACGCCACAGTATATCCAAGCCACACTCGGCGCGCGCGAAGATACACTCACTCACACACACAACGCACACGCAGTGACACACACACATACATCGCATCACCCTGACACTCACAAAATATACGTGCACGCCAACCACGGCACACACACACTAAACACAAAATTGTCATACACGCACGTTGCTCTGAGATCAAATGCAGATGATATAAATAAATAAATTATAATTTTATATCATTTTGCATTTGGCTCTGAGGGAGTGAGGGCTCGGCCTTTACCAACACTGCTTTAAGACATAGTAGTAATAATATTTCAAGTTTTTGAACCAAAAAAAACCAACAAATCTTCCACCAATGGCCCTCTTTGTTTTGCAGAATTTGTTTTATAAATCCACTTTTGGAAAATATTTGTGGTAGGGATAAACACCGCCTCCATTAATGAAAATAATTAATGCTGATTTATCCATAAAGCTCTTGTCATAAGGAGGCTCTTGTCATAAGGAGTTGCTCTTTTCTATATGCACTGCTTAAAGGTGTACCCATCGAGAACCTCGACACCACCACACTACACCATCAAAATAGAGAGTCCTGATCTCAAATAAAGTTCAAGTTCGGCAGTATTATATATTATATAGATAATATACAACCTGGCACAAAACTATCTCGCATGTTTTTTTCGATCAGTATTGTGCCAAGTCAGACCATTTGTGAAAGTTTTCGAAATATACATTTTATTGTCTAAGTCTTGTTTTAATTTAATACCTGCCTTGTAAAAAACAAGCGTGCAGAATGGGCTGAGATAGAACACCCGAAGACGCCAAACCCCCAAACCAAAAGTTGCAGTTTTTGGATTTTTCCAATGGTCACTGCAGTGTCCTGGGACACGAACACGCGGACCACACTCAATAGGCTTTCTCGCTCATTCATTCCGGAAAACCTCCTGGTGTAAATCAATTACACACGTATTGGCGTTGGTAGCCACAAAGTGGCCATTGAAAATCCAAAAACTCTGCAATTTTGGTTTGGGGGGTTTGCACTTTCGGACGCTCTATCTCAGCCATTTTTGCAAGCAAAATTTTTTTTTACAAAACTAGGTTATTACATGAAAAAAGAGCAAGATCTAGGCAACAAAGTGTATATTTCGTAAACTTCAAAATGGTCTGCCTTTGGCACCATACTGATCGAAAAACATGCCGAATACTTTTTGTGCATATAGCTTGTACATATATCAAGAAATAAAGTAAAAAAAAGTATATTTTTATGATGGAAATTGGATTCGAACCTTAATACTTGATTAATAGACCACAGTAAGTTCCACTAGACCAGAGTACCCAACTCGATGAAATGAAGACCAATCACGATATATCACATCACTGTTAACACGACATAATAGAGAGTAATAACTCAGATGATTTCAAATAGACTCGAAATAGATGCAATGGCAATCGGTCTACAAAAAGTAAAAAAAATATTCATATATGCATTTTTTAATTCTTTCTCGGTAGACCGTTGATTACCAGAAATGCATCTCTGATCGATGGCCATTTTAATAGGGCTTAATATTACAGTCAACACACTACAACGTGGTAGTGAACCTGTCCTGATTGATACAAGTTTATACGGGACAAGATTTCATTTCTTGTATCATTCCACCGGGATTGCACTGGGATTACAAACCATAGTTTCGGATGAACTTGCCAGGAAGAATGGATTTTAGGATTAATACCTGGGAATATAGGTTAAGGCAAACGATATTTATCCATATAACGCAGATATCAAGCTCACCTGGCAAGAATCATACATATGGAAACATATTTAACGACCGACTCATACAGGACAAGATATAATTTTTCCCCTGGATATTCCAGGATTACAACAATGGTACAAATTGTCCAGATTTGGCAGTCTATAAAGGTGCGTGAATTGTTTTTCATTTTAGACCAAAATATGGTCCGGGGAAGGGTACTCAACCTATATGACCATACGGGGACGTGCCGCAAATCTGGGTCTCATTTTCAACCATTCTGGTAATATGAAAGACTTCCTTTTTTCATGCCTTTTTAGTATAGTTATTAAGTCCCTTTTTTAAAATGTTATAAAATTTGTGGAAAATGAGTCAAAATTTTTCTTAATCGAAGCCAAACTTGCTAATAACGTCGACATTTTGAGAAAATGGCATATTTGTGTTAACTTTGGCCTAAAATCTACAGCTCTGGTATAGCTATAACTTTTTCTCTTTCCTTCTTCTTTCTCCTCCTTCCCAAAATTAGTATATATGGGTCATATTGCAGACCTCTGGAGGCCGCCCCTACCCAAAAAGCAAATTTGCCCCCCCCCGGGAAATTGTCTCAGCTTCACGCTACCATAGATTTAAAAATTGCGATGTATGGAATTGCTTTTGATAATGTTTTTCAGTGTCTTTATCGCATTTTAAAAAATTGAGCCAAAGCAAATAACGATAAAAAAAATCCAGAGTACACATGACTTTTTGACTAAAAAATAAAACGCTTATGGTTTCGGGCAAAAGAAACTGAGATAAACGCCTTTTTGTTTGGCCATATCAGTATGAAATGTTCAATGAGTGGCTTTTGTTTGTTTGTTCGTGACTTCGTCAGAATAGTCAACTAGGGATATTCCTACCTCAACAAACCCTACATCTTTTAACCCCTCTGCTGCATCCCTTTCCCCCTAAAACTTGTGAAGAACCCTACGTGTTAAATATAATGCCCGTCCCCAGCCCATTATGTTTTGTTTTGAACATCGCACTAATCAATAACATATGATAATACAAATATTGAAAAAAATCAATATTACTCACTCGATTGCATGTAAAAAACTGCATTACACATTCTGAACGATATCTATTAACACGATGCCTAAACAATAACCGAACTTAATTGATACAGTTAAAAAGTGACAACAAGAATTAATCCGAATTTTACGAAATTATAATCGCCTAAATTCCAATAGTGAAATTCAAGCATAGGCTTAAAATGTTAATGCACTATACAGTAGAAAATTTTAAGATTGAAAATAATTGAAAAAAAAATCAAACATTAATTATATTTTAAGAAGGCCCAAAACAAAGAACCAAAAGGTATGTTACATTTTAAAAAAAAAATACCTGACCAAAGCATCCAGGCCTAAAGAAGTTGAAAGGAACTAACTGAAATGCATGAAATAGATCAACCATAGATCAAGACCAAATATGTAAATTTAAAATCAAACTTTTAAACACTGAGTGCATAAAGTTTTAAAAAACAACACGTGTACAAAATAATAAAAGTACAACAAAAACTTCAGAACAACAAAAAATAAACTCTATTCCCAAGTCGTTATTTTCCTGATTTTGTTTTATTAATTTGTTGACCCATTTTTATATTCGTTAACAGGTCAGGTCTCTTACTAAATCGTGAGATCATTTTTTACGAATCCTTCTGTTAATCATTTTAATTGCGAGTTAAATTTCCCCGCAGTTTCGTAGTACGATCCACCACCACACTTAACCGTAGATTCCGTAGATACGAATCTAAACTAAGACCAGGGTAACAGAAGATTGTAAGAAATTAGACCACGGTTAGTAAATAGAGTGACGTACCACTGCAATGGTTTATAAGTTCGAATCCATATTGTGTTATGGTTTTTGTTCAACCCAAAGCACTTCGTTAATATTTAAGATACAACACTATTTTTCTATCCATTTATAACTTAAATTTTCGATTGCTTTCACAAGAGGTTCGAACTCTGAGATCTGATAGAACAACCGTCAGCTCTCTAATTACATCCTCCCCCCCTACACACACACACACACACCCACCTTTTCCATACACACAAATGCGATGCTACTTAAATGCAAAACGATGTATTATTAATTATATAATGAGTTATCTTACATACAGTTGATGATCACGTTCATTATTTGATCCTTTCTCCTTTGGCTCATCTAATCATTATTTTCTAGTCTTTTATTCATACTTTATGGCATATCCCCCTCTCCTCACCACGTGCGCACCAATATATACACGTACGCACATGGTGTGTCAGTGCGCTTTAAGCGTGTTTTTGTATATATGTACTTGCGTCTATTAAATGCTATTTTCTAGTGTAAACATTTTGTTTAAATAAGTTTCCTTTTAAAAATTGATGTTATTTTTAAATCACCTGAATAAATGCATGGTACAAAAACAATGCCCAAATAGTATTCATTACAAAACTGTTATAGTATCGTTTGAAGGATGATCCATCTCTCTCCTGAAAAAATCATGTACTCTAACTTAAAAGCGTTTTTGAGTTATGAGCGGTTTTTTGTAAAATCTGTACACTGATTTTTTGGCCGTCGGAACACTTGTTCAAACTTGTTTGGAACACTTTGGTGCGGATTTGGTTCCCGCCCCCTCTTTCAATGTTGCAGAGCACTACACAGTTGAGCAATCTCGCAACCATATTATTTTCATCACAACATTGATTGGGAGGTGATGGGGAGGGGTAAGAGAGTTATATTTCAATGCTTTTCAAGCCTATTATCACTTTTATAGATGCCAATATTAACAGGTTTCCAAGGACTTATGAACAAGATTGTAGCTTTAAACGACATAAGAGATTGTGGGTTGCCGGTCTGACTTGCGGCGAGTTTTGTGATTCGTACCTAAAAACATTTTTTTGGTCATCATATGTTCAAAAAATTGGTTATTGGTGATTTTAGCTTGTAACTTTGTGTTTGATATTTGTCGTATTTCCTCTGTGAGATGTTTAAATGTGGAAAGAAACATGCTCAATTTGGCCATTTTTCCATGTGTATAAGTGAGTTTAGTGTGTTTTAATCCTGATAATTACTGTTTGAGTGTTAACATAACTTTGTTTTTTATTTTAACATGGTGGGTGGGAATATTGGAAAAAACATTTCACTGTACTCAGAACGTAGGCATTTGATGACTTTTACACAGCAACATGTCCGGATCAGGACTAACATTTTGATTTTGAACTGTGGAAACCAGTTCTATATACTTGACACCCATGACATTTTGCATTATCAATATTTTGTTTCACAATAATGACTACACGATGAATCGATGAATTTATACTTTTTGGTACAGATAGTTTCTGAGGAATTGCGCCTGTACACGTAATGTTATAAGCAAACCTTGCTTGTTGTGTGTCTCATTGTGGTTGCACAAGGCACGAATGTTATAAGCAATCCTTGTTTTTGTGATATGGCGGTACGAGGGCAGTCGACCCTAGTGGGCACAATTTCAAAATCGTCCCGCAGAGGAGAACAAGTTCCCATTTGTCCTTCAGAGGCGCAAAATTCGTAGTCGTCTCGTGATTTGCCCAATAAGGTCTGAACTTGTCGACTATCGGTGCGTAGCGCGCTAAAATTGGTCGATTTACTTTAATTTTGCCCAAATTTAAAACTGAAATGGTCAAAATTCCCCGAAGAAGATGGATGAAATGTCAATTATTGGATCCACATATTTTTCAGCCAGAGGGGGCAACTTTTCTTTTTCATATTCCCCTGCCGCTCCCCCCCCGTCCGTTACAATCACTGTTTTGTGATGTGTCTCAAAGGGCTTTCATAAGAACACGAATGTTTGTAGGCAAACCGTGTTTGTTATGTGTCTTAAAGGGTTGCACCAAGCACATAATGTTATAGGCAAACCTTGTTTGTTATGTGTCTTAAAGGGTGTTACAAATGCACGAATGTTATAACAACCTTGTTTTGTTTATGTGTCAAAAGGGTTTCACTAATGAACGTAATGTATAGGGCAACCTTGTTGTTATGTGTCTAAAGGTTGCAACGAAGGCGACATAATGTTATAAGTCAACCCTTGTTTTGTTTATGTGTCTTAAAGGGTTATTACTAAGGCACTTAATGTTATAAGAAGCAAACCTTGTTGTTATGTGGTCTTAAAAGGTTTGGCACTAATGAACGTAATGTTAATAGGCAAACCTTGTTTGTTATGTGTCCTAAAGGGTTGCACGAAGCACATAATGTTATAGGCAAACTTGTTTTGTTTATGTTCTTAAAGGGTTTAACTAATGCACGTAATGTTATAGGCAACCTGTTTGTTATGTGTCTTAAAGTGTTGGCAACAAGGCACGTAATGTTATGTTTGTTACGTGTCCTTAAAGTGTTACACTAAGCACGAAATGTTTCTAAGCAACCTTGTTGTAGGTGTCTAAAGGTTTGAACGAAGGCACTAATTTATAGGCAAACCTCTGTTTGTATGTGTCTAAAGGTTGCACTAAGTCACGTGATGTTAGAGGCAAACTTGTTTGTTATGTGTCTAAGGTTGCACTAATGAACGAATGTTCTAGGCAAAACTTGTTGTTTTATGTGGTCAAAGGGTGCAACTAGGCACCTACTGTTATAGGCAAACCTTGTTTGTTATGTGTCCTTAAAGGTTTACCTAAGGAAGTAATGTTATAGCAAACCTTGTTTGTTATTTGTCTTAAAGGTGCACTAAGCACGTAATGTTTTTTGTTACTGTCTTAAAGGGTTACACTAGCACGAAATGTTATAAGCAAACCTTGTTTGTTTTAATGTGTCTAAGGGTTGAAAACGAAGGCACGTAATGGTATTAGGCAAACCTTGTTTGTATGTGTCTAAAAGGGTTCCGATGCACGTGGATGTTTTTATAGGCAACCTTGTTTTGTTATTGTCCTTAAAGGGTTTCCACTAAGGCACGAAATGTATTAGGCAACCTTGTTTTGTATTGTCTAAAGGTTGCACTAAGGCCACGTAATGTTATAAAAAGCAAACCCTGTTTGTATGTGCCTAAAAGGTTTTGCACTAAAGGCACTAATGTTAATAGGCAAACCTTGTTTGTATGTGTTTATAATAGGGGTTGCACTAAGGCACGTGATGTTATAGGCAAACCTGTTTTTTATGGTCTAAAGGTTTCACTAGTGCACGAATGTCATAGGGCAACCTTGTTTGTATGTGTCCTAAAAAGGGTTGCAAACTAGGCCACGTAATGTTTATAAGGCAAACCCTGTTTGTGTGTGTCTCAAAGCGGGTTTCACTAAGCACTGATGTTACGGCAAACCTTGTTTGTAATTGCGTCTTATCTTAAGGGTTACACTAAGGCACGAAAGTCATAGGCAACCGTGTTTTGTAAGTGTCTAAAGGTTGCAAACTAATGGCCACGTGATGTTTAAGGCAAACCTGCTTTGTTATGTGTCTTGAAAGGGTGTTGCAATAAGGCACGTGATGTTATCGGCAAACCTGCTTGTATGTGTCTTAAAGGGTTTCACTAAAGCCACGTGATTTTATAGGCAAACCTGTTTTGTATGCGTCTAAAAGGTTTACACTAAGGCACGGAATGTCATAGACAAACCTTGTTTGTATGGTTGTCTAAAAGGGTTTCACTAAGGCACGTGATGTTTTTAGGCAAACCCTGTTTGTGTGGTGTCTCAGGGTTGCACTAAGGCACGTGATGTTATAGGCAAGCCTTGTTTGTATGTGTCTAAAGGGGTGCACAAGGCTCGTAATGTTATAGGCATAGTGCTTGCTTGTATGTTCCTTAAAGGGTGCACTAAGGCCGTATGTTAAGCAAACCTTGTTGTGTTCTGTCTAAAAGGGTTGCACTAAGGCACTTGAATGTTATAGGCAAACCTTGATTGTACATGCGTCGAAAGGGTTGCACTAAGGCCGTTTTTTTGGGGGGGGTAAAAAAAAAAAAAAAAAAATGTTATAGGCAAACCTTTATTTTAGGCTTCTTAAAGGGTTTCCCTAAGGCACTGGATGGTATAGGCAAACCTGTTTGTATGTTCTTAACGGTGGGGGGGGGGGGTGAACTAAGGCACGTGATTTCTAGGCAAACCTTGTTTGTATGTGTCTTAAAAAGGTTGCACGAAGGCACAATAATTTGTATAGGCAAATCTTGTTTTTATGTGTCTAAAAGGGTTGAATGAAGGCGCGTAATGGGGTTACGGACATCCAAAACGATTTTCTTTCAGATTATATCTCCCCCTAAGTAAGATCGTTTTGCTACATCAATAAAGAAAAAGACCCATGGTCTTCCCAGTCTTTTTGTTTCATCGCAGTTGATGGTTTTCATCGAGAGAAGTAACAGCCAGTTTACTGTGGAACACAAACATGGAGTTTGTGCCACTTTTTGGTTGTTGAGTGAAAATAGTGACAGAATTAGTTAAACATGAGGTATTCACATTTGAACAATATTAAATTCTTTAAAAAGGGATTAACTTCATAAGAAACTCTAAAGATACAAAATCAGTTAAATATGGTCAAACTTTATTGACTTTTTTATTGACAACAATTAGTAAATGCATGCAGTGCAATATTCGTAAACCTTTCTTTGGATTTGGATGTTTATTTTGGTTGCAATTACATTCCTTCTGGCATGATTTTAACAGATACCATTTTTGGTAATAAATTCAAAGCTCCTTTCATTGACGTGGAAATATTTTGTGGTGTTGTATTTATGAAAAGAAGATATTTATTATTGACTGCGTATGTCTGCTAGGTTAAAACTTTTGTCGATAACGAGACTTCCTTTGTTTACTTTAATCTGTTTTTTTCTTTTGTAATCTTTTGTTGAGCTTTTTTCACATCTTACGCTTGAAATAAACACTCAAATCGAGCTGTTTACATTTTGTCCATTTAATGCGATTGTGAGCGGTAATATCTATCAGCGATTATCTGACAATCTCTAGTGTTGGGCGGTATTCACTAATTGAGGATATTACATTTCGCCTGTTTCACGAGTATGCTTCTTTTCCATAAACAAATTTGTAAGTCCACTAAAATACCTGAAAACATTCTAGTGTCTTTTACCAGTTCCAAAATTGGTGGTCATAACTCAAAATTTCCACAATATTTTGATTCTAAATCACTCTAGAGTCTTTTGCTCAAACACTTTTCATTCACTTTTTCAGTTTTTAGCCATCTTGACTGTTGATTCATACACATTGACATATGAGTCAAAGCACCTTCTAACTGCAATATGTGGCGCTTACTTCATTCAACATTTTGTTGAGTGCTAAACAAAGTAAGTCTGAATCCTTTAAAGCGTCCTTTTCGCCAATTCTGATAACATACCAATTGTCCTATTCATGTTCCCTCCATGCCATCTCAATTTTCTTCACAAAACTGCAGGTATTCTGTGAAGATTTTACATACTGTTTGCTGTGTAGTGTTTATTTCGCAAATTTGCAATAATTTGAATTTCTCAAACAAATTCATGCTGGTCAAGTGTTGTATTTGTTATTTGTTATACCTGAATGTTAGTTAAAGTGTTGCATTGTACATTCTGACTACTATACTATTTCATTTCTCTTACTTTCATTTAAATTTTGGATTGCTATTAAATTAACCAATGGCAATTAAACTGAGTTGGGATTAGCCATTTTTTTACTGAATACCAACAAATAATGAAGTTTGTCTGAACACTGTAAGTCAGAACTAATGATGGTAAAAATGTAACCATGTGTTTCTTTATAAAAGATTGCAGCTGGCAC